>JAANDH010000743.1:91664-145693 GCA_011799765.1 Nymphaea thermarum
GTATCTACATAAACTAGTGATTTTAATCGATTAAATCATTCATTATAGACATTATAACAAGTTAAACATATTAGATTAACAATAAGGGATCATATGAGTAAGTTGAATCTCATTCATTTTCGTACAAACTTGTGATTTAAATCCAAAAATTCATTCAATGTAAATGTAACAAAGAGTTAACCACATTCAATAAAATATGCCATAATGTGAAAGAAAATCTTCTAAAATACCCAACAAATTTTAGCAAATAAATCCAGAATCATCTTGATTTTGCATAGATTGGTTTAAACAGTATAAGCAACTTATTTAAGAACAGTAATAATGAAAATAACATACTCCGGACAGTCTATATACATGAACAAAATGGAGCATAGTGAAGAAAACAAGTAGTGAAGAAGAGTTGAATGCAGATCATAAACATAAATCGTCACAAAAGGAGAAGAAAACACGATGAAGGAATTGCATGCTTCATAGATTCAGGCGAGCAACTTGGTATTTAATATACATGAATAAGATGCATAACCAAATAATAAATTCAGTTACACAAGTTTTATGCATACACTTATCAATGGCAACCAACAATGACTGAACACCATCCCAAGCTGTTTAGGTGTCTCTTTTGTCAAAACCCTCTACTCAACAGGGTCACTTGATTGAACTATTCTCTTAAAAAAGAAAAGTGTTTTTACATTCGTTCAAAAACAATGCATCAAGATGCGGTCAGGCCTGAGGATACATCGCTCCTACAATTGTTCATTATGCTTTTGGAATAACTAGGGCTGCATAATGAGTCCTGTTAGCTCAAGCTCGACTTGAACGCACTCATAAAAACTCGATTCGAACTCAATTCATTTATAAATGAGTAGAGCTCGACTTTATATATCGAGTTCAATTCGTTTATAAATCAGTAGAGCTCGAGTTTAAGATATATGCTTGAAATGTTGAATGAGTCGAGTTACAAATCGTAAGAACTGACTCAGCTCAATTATATAATAAATACTGAAATATAATGGAAAAATAGTTAAACAAGTAGCAACTGAACGAGTTAAACGAGTCAAGCAGCACGAGCTTGATACTATATTGTCAAGTCGAGATTGAGTATATTGTATGGAACTCGACTCAAGTCTGAGCCGAGCTCGAGCTGGTTGCATCCCTACATTTAAAAACACTTTGTTTGAGTGGAGGCGATGTGACCCAAGTGAACCTTCTTATGATCCCTACTCCCCCGTTGTGCAATCAAAAGCTGCAAAAAGTTTCAATAAACATCATTCCAATGTGTGTATGATTAGAGCAGGCAGCCCATGATTTTCCTGAAAAAGATGTTGCAACTACCTCACCGTTTCCTACCTCCCCTACCCTTCCCTTTCCTTTGCTTCCGCTTCTTAATAGCAAGCAAGCACTTGTTTATGTGTTCGAAAATAACATTCCTTTATTTTTCTCACACTTTTATATTTCATAGAATGCATATTTTAAGAACACCATGTTCTTGTTCTGTAAACATGGGATAATTATATATAGCGTTTGATTGTTATATTTAGATATAATGTCTGTAATTACATGTCAAAAGTACTTTAATAATATGTGTTCTTAATATACATTTTTTTTTCTATCAAATGTAAGGCTGGGCATTGGGTCGGGTACTTGGCCCAATTCGGACTCGAAAAATGTGTATCAAGCCAGCCTGATAACTTATTGTGGCAGCGCAGGTTGGCTCGACTGAGCCCAATTCAGTCTAAGTCTTTTTTAATATTATTTATATATATTATTATAATTATATATTATTTTATATTAAATATATATATATATATTACTTTAATCGGACAAGACCACCGATACCCAGGCCAAATGAAATGCCTGCTTGCAAACTCATTTCATGTGGACCCGTGAAACTTCACTCATAAGATCTTCAACCAAACGTTTGATATGAAAACACAGAGTGGCGTACTGGTCAAGACCCAAATCCAACTACTGCCTTTTGGATGCCATTGTTGGTGGTAGTTGTACCTGACCGACTCCGTTTCTGCTTCAGAGTCGGACCCATCTTGACTGCTAAGTGTAAATGAGTTCGGACTTCCACTTGAGCAACAAGAAGACAATGCGGACTACTTTCTCATAGGTCATTCGGAGAAGAAGGAAACAGCGCGATCCTGAAAGCCATTTGTTATTTTGCTTGTTAACAATGAATACGTAACATGCACTCTCACATTTATTATTTATAACTCGATTGAATATTGTGGATTTCAGTTGTTTAAGCACAGAACAAAAGAAGTAAATCATTGTTCGCAAAATGCACAGCGACGCTATTCCTGCTGTCTCGAGGATGTTCCATGGTCTTTCTGCTACTCTTTCCTTTGAAAAACAAACATTATTTGCCATGCCGTGTTGTCTTCTGCTCTCCTTACTGAATATGAAATACACATTCGTGAAAGATGATGAGCTCGTCTCTCTCTATGTCTCTGCTTCAACAGTTTATTTAAATGACACTGCTCTGCCATGCCCAAGTTGGCAGCATGTCTTCGTCAAACCAGGTGCTCCCCTACTCTTATTATCTAAACTTTCCCACGCTTATTTCGCTTTCTTTTTCCTGCTATTCCCAAAATCTCATTCTAATTATAGCCCACAACTGGGATCAAGATGAATACCACCACCAGGAAAGCTTGAAGATGGGGAAAGAAGAGAGAGAACTTTTACTGATCAAAGCAACAAGAGAGCAGGAACTTCAAAAAATTCCTAGTGCTTTCTTGTAAAATTGGAGAAGGAGCAACGGGAACCAGCACCACGAAAGTCATCGGCCCAAGTGAAAAGTTTCCCGTCCAAATCCCCATGGACCTCCTCGTGCCCTCGATACTCAACCCCCCATCTGAAATACAGAAAAAGAAAGGAGCAAGCCAAAGCGTATTTGATAAAGTCGGTAAAAGCCCATGTGCCAGCTGGCTTCTCATCACACACTGTCCTCTAAAGCGTTTCATGGGGCTGATTTTTTTTTCTTAATATGTTGTATAGCATTTAAATTAGAATATAATATTTTTTAACCGCATTTCTGGAATTACGCAAAATCAATTCCCCAAGGATATGGCCTCAGGTAGATACTGCTCCGATCCAGTAGATCACTTGCCCGTGGGTGGATACGGATCCACATCGCTGTACACGCTGGACCCGGAGCCGAACCCTGAGCTCATCACGTCAACATGAAAAGGGCATAACGGTCAGCCTACTATTTCGCGCCTTTTCGCGCAAGAAATGGCGGAAGACCGAAATTCTCCACGGCGCAATCACCAGTTCCCCGTGAGAGAACAGAGAAATGTCTTTTCATTTCTCGGACGAGCGAGGACCTTTCTGGAATTCGGAAAACTAATGGTCCACCCGGTCTCGTCACGAAGCGTCAAATTTCCGCCGACCACTGGCAACCCTTTTTCTTTTTCAGCAGGGGAGCTCCACTCTCCAAGTCTCCCACACTCCCACCCGTTCTGCTCTCCGCTCGCTCGCTTGCTCCGAGAAACTCCGAAAGAGGCCAAAAGAGAGAAGAAAAGAAGTCGAAGAAAATGGCATTCGATTCCCAATGCCGGTGGTACCGCCTCGCCTTTCTTCTTCTCTCAGGTAGGCAGTTTCCAACCCCTTCTCTCAATTTTTCCGGCGAGTTTCCGGGACTTAGTCGCCGACGGTGCCATGCCCGTCTGCTTTTCGTTTCTCTGGTTTTAGGTGTCTTTTTTCCGGCGACTGCGTCGCCGGCGGTGGGCATCAACTACGGGCAGCTGGGAAACAATCTTCCTTCGCCGGACAGAGTGGTCGGGCTGCTCCAGTCTATCAATGTTAGCAAGGTCAAGCTCTATGACTCCGATCCGCAGGTCCTCCATGCGTTTCGCAATACCAGCATCGAGTTCGTTATCGGAATCCCGAACGATGACGTCGGCAAGATGACCGATCCGGCGAAGGCTTATGCCTGGGTCAAGGCCAACGTTCTAGCTTACTTGCCGCAGACCAGGGTCAGCTGCATCACCGTCGGCAACGAGGTGCTCACCGGAAACGACTCGTCGTTGATCCAGAACCTCGTCCCGGCGATGCAGAACGTTTACAATGTGCTGCGGACTCTGCGGCTGGCGAACAAGGTAGAGGTGACCACGGCTCACTCGCTTGCGGTTCTGCAGTCGTCGTACCCGCCATCGACCAGCAGTTTCCGGCAAGATCTCGTGAAACCCCTCCGGCCGCTACTGGATTTCCACGCGCGGACTGGATCGCCCTTCCTGATTAACGCCTACCCGTTCTTCGCATACATGGGGGATCCGAAGAACGTCCCTCTCGATTACGTCCTATTCCAGCCAAACGCCGGAAACACGGACCCTAACACGGGTCTCCACTACGATAACATGCTGTTCGCGCAGATCGACGCTGTGCACTCTGCGCTTGAGGCGGAGGGCCATCATAATCTGACAGTGAAGGTCTCGGAGACGGGATGGCCGTCAAAGGGAGACGCGCAGGAGGTCGGCGCGACGCCGGGGAACGCCCGGGCGTACAACGGGAACCTAATGAAGATCGCAGCGCAGCGGAAGGGGACGCCGAAGCGGCCCAACTCTCCCTTGGAGGTATACGTATTCGCGCTCTTCAACGAGAACATGAAGCCCGGACCGACTTCGGAGAGGAACTACGGGCTCTTCAAGCCTGACGGAACTGCTGCATACGCCGTCGGCCTTGACTCCGCTCGGCTCGGCTCGGCATCTCCTCCGGCCGATCACTCCCCCACTCCATTCAATACTTCGGTCGTCTCGCCTCCGACTCAGCCTGCGACTGGCGCCAAATCGGCGAACTCATCTTCTGCCCCGTCCATCACTTCGGTCTCCTCCGCCGTGGTACGATTTCCGCACTACTCCTCCTCCTCCTCCTTCCTGCTCTGCTCAAAAGTGTAAAAAATCAGTTCTTCAAAGACTCGTCGGCAGCCGGTACATTGAGAACGATACGACATGCTTAGACCGAGTCGGCTCAACCGTGAGAGGTCTAGGGTAGATACATTGAAAGACCATGAGAATTGAGCGGGAAAATATCGTCGACTTACACCCAGAAAACAGCAGGACATCACAATCTGCAAGTTAAAAATAAGGAAATGCTATCTGCCTTTCAACAAAAACGTCGTTTCTTCGACTTGTCCTCGTTCGGGGTTTGAACATATTTCACGATACATTAGATTTTTCCCTAATATCACAGCTGTTTGTTTGTAAACTTTCGCCTCTCGTTTCCCTCTTTCTTTGTGTATCTACTGATCCGGTTCTTATATTGGGTTATTGTATAGTCGCCCTGGTTGTCTCATGCTATAACGAGTCGTTTTACAATCATTTGTTGTACTTGTTCATTTCCGTTATTTGGTGTAGGTTCTTCGGTGGGGTTCGATGAGGCTTCTCGGGAAAGGATTGGTCGGCTTGGTGCTGGCGTGCATTTGTTTCTTCCCCTGAATGAAAAGCTAGACACGATGTGGTACGCTCTTTCTTCATCTCTTGAAGTAGAGCTGCATCGTTATGTTCAGAAATTTGATACGTAAATTGCTGGAGAAAAAGATGTTGCTTTACCATCTTTGTCGGTTTCGCGCCCCTGAGATGCTTTTCCTTCCAAACTGCAAGTTGGAATCTCTTGTTAAAAAGTAAAAACCGTCTAATTTGGCCGAATTTTATCATCTTCTTATCTCGGACTCTTTGAATTGCAGTGGATCATACCCGCAGCGTTTGGTGGAACTGGAAGGTGTTGTTTGATATTTTTTCAGCCGGGAGGTCGACTATTTTCTTCTTTTCTCTTTTTTGGTGCTTCTCAAAATATCTCATTGTAGGGAGCTGTTGTAGCATTGCCGATTATATTGATTAAAGTAGTGAAAATTAACATGGATGTGAGAGGGAATCCCTTTTTGCAGCGGGTCACTTTCTATCTTTTAAAGGAGGCGCTTTGGGGTGAAGGTGTTGGGTCAATGAGCCGCACATGGGACGTCGAGAGAGGGGGACGACCACGTTACTTGATCACGATCCGGGCCGTGGCTCAACGTACCAAATTAAGAGAGCGAGCATGAAGTGCTAGACACCTAAGCGCAGAAACTCTGTCTTTAGTGTTTAAAGAGTCGGATGTGGGCGCCGATGAGTGGCGTCGACAAAACTGTTAAAACGGTGAGTAAAACAGTAGAATACTCGTTATGGGATCTGACTTCTTTCTCCATTTCTCATTGCCTTTTGAAATGGGAGGAGGGTGGGAAAGCGGCCGCCGACCATTCTGGGTTTGGTGGAACAGCAACGACTCGGGGGTTGGGAAAAAATTGTAATTCACAATAACTAACCAATTTGAAATGGGAAGCAAACGTGGCCACTCCGGTGATCGGCGTAGTTCATCTTTCTGTTTAGACGTTCTACTTTCAGAAGAAATTGTCGAAGAGGCTTTTCTGATTGATGGTGAGTAGCAACAACTCCGTTTCCCTTGCTGAGGGATTGGAGTCGGGCCTGAAGTGAAGTATGTCCATACTAATAGCGTCAACTTAATCTCGTTTGGCAAGGAGTCTGGACCTGGACGCGTCAAGTTAAAATAAGTCGATTCAGAGATGCATCCTCGTTTGGCATAATCTCGTAGTAATGGTCTGCCAAACCGCAGTTCGAGTATCAAAAGGAAAATATAAAGGATAGCGGAAAAATTAGTGCTTATCAGTGATCAAATCCATGACAGGTCGTTTCCCTTGGGTTCATATAATAAAGACACATTAACATTAAGCCGTCTGAGAAATTACCTGTCAGAATGGCTTGATGATCATGCGTTATTATTGTCTTGGGACCGCTGTTCGAAAAGACCAATGACCACACCTTCTAATCTTTTGGCACCCTGTGGCCATGAGAGCACCCTTTAACCACTTTCGCCGAGCTTGGATCAGATGATACGGCAAAACACCAAAAGTTATTGTACTGTGAAATTGACAGCCTCCTTCCACCTTATCTTCCACCGCCACTGTTGTCACAGTGTGACCCATCTAAAAAGTCATTGAAATCTTTTTTGGTGCACTGGGAACAAAGGAGAGTTCATGCTTTGTCACTTGCTGGATCCGAGTTCTCCCAAACTACACACGCATAGAGACACTTGCATTGCTCCAGAAAGGGCTTTGTAAATATTATTATTGGGACGGAAATTCTACAGGTCCTTGGCTGACTACATCGAAAATGATTCAAACCAGAATTTTGAGTCAAGCATGCAACATCGAAGAACAGGATGTTGCTACAGAGTTGTTAGATTGCTGACTATAAAATCGGTCTCTTTTCCATAAACACTAATGGATAGATGTACCTACTGAATTTCCAACTTTATAAGATCTTTTCAAAATTTATCTATTCAAGCCAAAACGTATAGTGCCGATTCAGCTCCATTCTTTCTTGAGGAATACAAGGCCTTGCTACTGATTAGCACTTGAACTAGAAAAAGTAGTGGCATCAAGTACCATGCAACTTTCCTACAACAACCTGGTAGTATTCTTACCGTGTCTACCAAATGACGCACAGCTTGAGGTTCGACATTTAGACCTTCATCTTCAAGGCTTTAAGCCAACTTAAAGCGATGCCTTCAGATTCCGTGGGGTTTTCAATGTTTCTTGATTCGAAACGTTTAGATGAAAAGAAATACCCACTCTCTGATTTTCCCATCCTAAGCAATGAAATTGATGATGACACGCACATTTGGAGATCTGAACAGTTCCCCATGAAAGAAACGGAAACAAAGAAACATGGTTTTTTGACTTCGTCCCGAAAAGTAAGAGGAGAAAATGACAAAGAAAAGAACTTACATTTGAGAAGGAAATCACGCGGAAAACAGATTTTTCTTTAAATTGGACGTCAAAATACTTTAGGATCCAATTATATGATCTGTTAACGTGGAACCCTTTTAATTTTAAAAACCAGGTACTTCATCAATATGAGAGAGAGAGAGAGAGAGAGAACCCAAAAGGCCAAAACAACACTAAACAGAAAATAGATGGACACAGATACATATTAAGATTGAAGAACCGCGCCTTCCGTTATTTTCCATCCTCCCTTCGCGAAACTCATCTCGTACCTCGTGGTGTAAGTGGCAATGCGTGAATCATTGTGCTCGGCATTGGTGTTGTCAGTTAACCGTGCCGATTCCTCAAGTGTTGCTTCCACTATAGCTCTCCTCCCATCCATGGAGATGGTGACACTATCAATCGTTAGCCCCAACAAGGTGTATTCCCAATACCAGCCATTCTGGGCAATCTCAGATGCACGATCTCTCCATATTCTTAACATCTGACCATCTAAAACCTGTATAAAGTGTATGATAAAAAGACATCTAGATCAAGATATTTAATTTCTGACGAGATGACAAAAATAACAGCGTTCTAGGAAAGATTGTCAAAAAGGAAACTGAAGTTAGGCTTCGCAGCCACGCTTGTTTGTATGCACAGCATGGATATGAAGACAACACAAGGGCCCAAACTCACCTCAGGCAAGCTCGACAGTGCATGCTCAAGTCCAAGAGCTTGCGATTTGATTCCCTGCCACTTTCGGACGATGCTTTCGGCTAATCTTGCATCCATTCTTGGAATGTCCATGACCGAAGTATCATCTGCAGGCAACCGAAAGGTAATAAGAATGACACAAAGCAGAATGCAGCAATCCTCTTACACTTTTGCTTAGCACATGGGAAAATTCAATCCAGGGCCAAGTTTAGCTCCTGGAGAACATATATCCCCACCTTGTTACAGTTCTAATACACTTTCTAGACCCAACTAAAAGGTGATATTGGCTTCTCTCCTCTTCTCAGTATAAGTCCCCAATCTACAGATGATACCAGGACGACACATAAATCTTGAAGTAATTATTTGAAAAAGAGTAAAGAATCAACACAAACAACCAATCCTACCATCCAGACCAATGACATCTGCAGCCAACGCTGAACCTGCATCTTTCTTAGCAGGAAGTGATACGGATCTACCAGGCACTAGTTTCAATCCTGCCACTGCTAGGAAGCCAACCAGCACTCCAGCACACAGGATTTTCACGGTAGCATCTTTTATGTCATTCGAAATTGATGCTGTTGACTCCTTGTAGTCATCGAACTTCTGTTCAGCAACTTCAGGTGAATGGTCAAGAACAGCTCCATCATGCTCTTCCACAAGCACGCTTTCTACCACCGAAGCATTAGCACCACTCTCTTTTTCCATCTCCTCTTCTCTACTTCTCACTGGAAACACCTTATGCAACGCCTGAATAGCACTTGTTTTTACATTATCAAGTGCTGCCGAAGCCTCAGCCCCAATTCTCACAATGGCAGCAGCCGCAGCCAATGGTGATCCTCCTTCCCTCTCATGCCTCTCCAAATATTTTAAAACTGTAGGATCATCATAGTAGTCACCAAGCTTGAAATTTACATCTTTTGTATCCCTAAATCTTGGAAACACAATCTCCATCAACCAGCTTTCCAATAATTTGCATAGCCCAGGAAGGATGTCATCGTCTTCACTATTCTGTGAATTTTCCATGACAAATTCGATAACAGATTGGTCTCTGTATGGTGAAGAATCATTGTCTAAGCCCAACCATGAACGACAGTCATCTAGCTCCCCCGTAAGTAGTGAACAGAGTCCTCGTTCAAGGGAAAAGTCAATCTCACTATCTTTGACAGCTTGAGGGTCAGTGACAGATTTAGTCTGTTGCAGTTGCTGAAACAACTTATCTGCTTGCTGGATCAGATGAGGCTTCTTGCCAGTGAAAGCTTGGGCTACAAGAGCAAGTGCAACACCGTATACTTCAAAACTCTCGGCAGGTATATGGCTAGGTGTTGCCACAAATAAATTTACCTTTAACAACAAAAAGAAAAACAGTTTAGGCCATGTGGACCTCAATTTAAAAAAAGAAAAGGTAACAAAAATAAGAAAGCTATGAAACTAAGAAAACTTGGAACAAGTCGAGGAAGACTACATGAAAAAATAGGCTTTCATAGAGAAATTAGACCCAATCTACTGATTCTTTGTATAGATGGCTTCAAACAAATCATACCCTTAACCTAATGACTATTAAGCCAATTGCAGACCTGCTCATCTGATGTCATAAGTGACAAGGCTTGGCTCATAAAGTCTTCCCTTGTGAACCCTCCAGCAATTGCCACAGCACCTCCACCTCCAACAGTCCACAGAATATTCCGCACACCATTAAGACCTTCTTCCCTTTTGGTCCGACACTCTTCATCAAGTGGCAAAGCGAGAAGCTCCAGAACACAACGTGGGGTTATCTCCTCAAGTGTCTCATCAATCTGAGTACGGAGATCAGGTGCAAGACTGCTTGCTCCTTCCTCCTGCGACAATACATTTACATTTCTGAAGTTATTAAGGTTAAATATTACAAAAATTTGAACATTTAACCAATATGCTTAAGCTGTTCAAATAATGGATATTAAATACCAGGCGTGTTCCATATATATCAACAAATCATCATCGACCAGATTGACAAGTCACAAATGGTGCTTGTGCACCAGTACTACTCAACAGGTGTAATGAAGCACTAGTTTATTCAGATGAATTTCCTTGTCACTTAAAACTTATTTTTCTTCTTCTTATTCTTTAGGCAGACAACAAAATATGTCCAACCAATGAACCCCCTGGCAACCAATTCTAGATCCCCATCAATTTGAAGGTCATAAATTGACCCCCTCCTTCAGCCATGAGTACATCCAGGTAGAATAATATAGAATATTAAAAAAGTAGAATAGTAGTCAAGAACTATAGGGGGAATACTCATACTTTAGCAGGACAAAGGAGGAAACTCTTTATATGAACAACAGCAATTAGCAACTTCTGCCTACTCCATAATGTAAAACTTTAATCCCATAATTTAGGCATCCTGTTCTTCAGCACTAGAAGATGATTAAAACAGCTCAAGTATGGTTCCTGACTGTTGCAGACGGCAATTTGGCTATTCAGCATGGAAACCGTCGACGTTAATTACTTCAGGGCGTCCAACTGAGTACCTGTAAAAGTTTTAAAGCCCTTTCCAGCAACTCGCAGCCTTTAATGATATCTGGAGGAGAGAACGCCATTGCATCCCTTGATAAATCCACATAAGCCAGTGCCATTGCCAGCACAATATCTTGTTTAAAAGGCTTTGGCAGTCTTTCTGCTAACAGGTTCTGCCCAATCTGAATGACCACTTCATTTTCCCCAACTTCCTGTAGCAGGCACAAAGCTCCGGGGACCTGTGATAATGTGGTTTACTTGCTTTCCAGTGTATAATTTTAAAAAGAAAAAGAAACACGAGAACCTGAACGGATACCTTATCCCATGGCAGTTCAACTGCCAATGTATAGTTCTCGTCTTCCACGAGCCCTTGATTATACTCTTCCCTCAATCGAGGGTTCACCAGCGTCTCACAAGCAGCCTGCAGGATCTTCCTCCTCCCCAACAGGGCCTCCTGACTAAACCCATCTTGTGGCGGCCTAGAAACCTTAGCTTCATAGCTTCTCCTGATTCCATCTGACAAGAAATGAGTCTCTGCTCCCAAAACCTGCAGAGAAAATAGAGTAATATCAACTCCGCTATGTCAAATCAGAAGACAACCACGAAAAGTAAAGAGATAGAAGAGATTAGTCCTTGAAGGCTCCGTAAAAATGCCTCTAAAATCCACTAACGCACATGCCCATCATTAGGAAAATAGGAAAGCAACAACAGCAAGAAACCGGGACCAAACAAGAGATAAACATAGACGAAGTGTAAAGATGGTTCTGTGAACTCGCCTGATAGAAGTCTACGGGGAGGACAAGCGTCCGCTCAGGAGCCAACGGCGGCAGAAGCGAACCAAATGAGAGATTGGAAGGAGAATGCTCCGGTGCCTCCGCGGGAACGAACTGAAAATCTCCAAAAAGCCTCTCTGCCCACTTGCTGGAGAAGCGAATTTTGACGTCTCGAGAAAATTGGAGCCCTACCCATGTCGGCTCTGTAATGCTTCTGTTTCTATTCCTACTGCCTGGATGAAATGGACGAGGGAAACGGTGATGGCCTCGATGTACCAGAGGCTCCATTGGGGAAAGAGGAGCGGGAGCCGGAGTAGCTGGTCTGAGAAAACAATGGTGTCACGCAGACAGAGTAGTGAGACCAGTCTGCCTTTTTGCGCTACCGGCCCTCGGGGGAACAACGAGTATGAGATTAGTGGGTCGGGAAAAATTCGAAGAAACGTACGTTAGTTGTTCTATCAGCCATCAACAGCTAAACATTACCCAGTAAACGTCTAATTACCTTGAATCTCATGAAGGCTAGTTGCATGTACTCACCTTAAACTTGTCACACACAGGGGAACAAAACTTATGTTTTTAATAAATTGTTAATTTACATTCTCTCTCAGATACATAGATCTGAAGTTAAAAGAGGAAGAAGTCACCCTATAGATTCATTAATTTTAGAACGCAAGATTTACAAACTTATCATATAATGTTTCCATCGTTTGAACAAAACAGTTCGTTCTTCAAAACACACATCGCCTCATGTCCGAGTTAAATAATGAATCGAGGCCCTTCGGATATTTTATGGTTACTAGTAATTGACCAGTTTCTACACCTTGTCGAGTGCACAAGGGAGAAGAATAGCATTTCCATGGGGCTGAAAAGATTCACATCTATCTGTCATTTTAGTTTGCGTGCAAAATTTTCCATGGGGCTGAAAATCCAAACTTGAACATAACTTCTAATCTCACGAGTTTACTTGAGAAACCTTACACGGAATGAACAGAATTAATCCAGAGGAGAGGTACTCTATAGAAAAGAGAGCTATTAGCGAATTGACAATAGAATTGCGAGAACTCGATTTTTCCACAGCCAGGGTCCAGCAACGAATTTTGTATTGATCGGAATTGCTATAAGATGTCCACGCCTCAGCAGGGCTACACAACGACTCAGGGTTCGCTTGTAAAAATTTAACTCGAACTCGAGCTCAACTTGTCTATGAATAAGTTGAGCTTGACTTGAAATTTATACTTGAAATGTCAAACGAGTCGAGTTCAAGTGGTAAGAACTCGACTCGTTTAAACTCTAGTATGCTTAAATGAGTTAATGAGTTAAAAGAAACGAGAAGTCCATATAAACGAGTCCAGCGAGTCTAACTTTGTGCTCGACGCTATATCGTCGAGTTGAGCTTGTTCAATGAAGCTCGACTCAAGTTCGCCCTATGCCTTAGAACGGACACTCTTTCCCTTGTCCAAGACAAAGATGGGCAGCGGCACGAAGGGCGGGACTCGTGAGCTCTGTCTAACGTTCACCAGTCACAATGTCGCGAATCCACCTTTGCCTGCAATTACAGGGAATGTTCACTTGGCCCCAAATCATAATTCATCCGTGCTTGTACCATTACAATGAACGGTTAGATTCTAGATCTCCTTACCATTTCCATGACTATTTTCATTGCGAGCAATATTTGATTCTGAATCAAAAGACAAGAAACTGTGGAACGAGTGAATGGAAATGCTTGTAAAAAAAAAAAAGCATTACTAATACAATTCGTCCCATGACAAATGGTCTAGATTAATGCCTTTAAAATAGAGAAAGAAAGCCAATCAGCATCATACGATTAAAATAACGGCTCACCAAAATTGAGTTTATATGAAAAAACAGACCAATTAATTCATCATGGAAAAAGGATTATTATAAACTAGGCTTATTTAAGAGTTCGACTCACGAAAAAAAAAAATAAAGCACCACAAATATGATCATTTATTGGATAAATATTTTAATTATGAGGTCGTGAAATACTCTAAATACTTATGGGTCACCGTTACAAGGAAACAAGCTCCAAGAGACTTCTTATTTAAGTACACATAAATACAAATCGTTTTTCGCTATAAATCAAAACAATCCATTTGCAACTCGTAGCCGAGACAGGTATTCCACCACTATGCATTTGGAGAAAAATAAATCAACTTAACACCCAGATTCAGCCCGCATTTTACAGAGCACCAGTTTGCAATGGGTGTCACCCAAGCCCCACCTAAGTGGGAAATGTGAAGGGTGTCCAGTTAAAAATACGATATCGACTCTCAACCTAGCCGTTCTGATTCATGTGTCTTTTACCATCTATGCAAAGCTTGGTGCTAAAAGCTCCTCTTCAATTAAAAAAAAAATTGCGATCACACCAATTCAAGAATGAGAATGATGCTCAACAACCTATAATCAGGGTAATGAGAATCAATTTTTTCCTTCTTAAAGCTTGTCCACGATACACTGACGTGATTGGCAAAACTTCAGGCTGTTCACTTTTTCCTTCTTCAAGCATGTTCAAAATACACTGACGTGATTAGCAAAACTTCAGGGTGTTCTAACAGTTTGTGGCCCCAACCCCAAACACCCTCCAGCCTAAAACAATTACCCAAAATTGCCCACATAATAATGAGAGCCAATTCACTATTTAACCGCCAAATGACTCCCAGCCCACCACCGGAAGGATCTTTAAAAAAAAAAAATTCACAGCAAAATTTAGAAACCGCGTATAAACCAGCCAATCTGTCCCCGTTCTCCGTCGTATAAACCAGCCCAATCTGTCCCCGTTCTCCGTTGCCATCCTTTATTCCCCATCGAACATGAAAATTCCATGTCTTGGCCACGCTTGCCTCCCGCTTTAGCAGTATGGTACTCCCAAATTTTGCCAGGAACACCATGTCCTCACTATAGATGACGACCAGGAAGGGATGGCTACGGGGTCTCCAAAATGGCAAAAGAATACTCACACCGTCAGTTCAAGCTTCAATGAGAAGGCCAATACCGATGCCCAATGAAAAGGTCTCGATCATTTTGGTCGTTCAGTTGAATTTTGCTCCTGACTTTCGCCTGCAACTGCATCTTCTCTGAGCCGTCTATAGAACAGCACATAAGCAGCAGAAGTCCTAATTTCATTTGTGCTAGCTGGAGAAACATGGCCGTCGTCAAAGCTATACCATTTGTTCCCTTCATCGAGCTGCATAGGGATCAGGAGGCAGCCATCTAATCACTACAAGGTAGAACCCAAGATCGCAGAAAGAACAGATAGACATAGGGTAGACATGCGAATATGGAGAATCAAATGCAAGTGAGCTGAAACTCACCTTCACATATGCTGTATAATGACCACCACCCATGCCACCATAATGGTTACTAACTGCGTACAGCTCATACATGTATGACTCAAGCATGCCCTTCCGTTTCACATACTTCGTCAAGTCAAGATTGCAAACAGGGAAGTTGACGAAGGTATCAAGTTTGTTTTTGAAATACCGACTGTATGAGAACCTCTTCAAGTGAACAACAAGAATTTCCGGCAATCTCCACAAGTCCAACTTCTTGGTTGCTTGTCTATGCTCCTTACAGCCCGGGCAATACCTGCAAATAAAATATACTCTCAACAGATGAACTGTCACACAGAGTCGCCAGAAAGGGTGCCCACGGGCAACTATGAGACCGCAAAATGATGTTTAGAAGCTGTTTCTATCTTGGTATCATTTGATGAATATAAATAATGAATATATGTGTCTGTTTGCATAAAATTTTATTGTTGCAATATGTGTGCGTGCGTGCATTTGCGTGTGTACAGCGTTGTCCCTGCATTCATATTTTATGAAAATGCTCTAAATCAGTTTCCACACCTGCATCTGGATCCACGTGGCAGCAAATAAAATACTAAGGCACTAACATGAAAATATGTCCTCACCACATGTCATCAGGACTCAGAGGCTCCTCCTTCAAGAATGTATCCAAGCATGAAAATAGGGTGACACCCTCCTGCCATATCTTTTTCATGACAAAACCTGATTTGGAGACGTCAGGCAAATTTTCAAGCAAACTGGTGTCGTATAAGTCCTCATTCTGGTCAGACCAACGCACAGTAATTTGAATCCTGGTTGATGTATTCAAGATAACAAGTGCATCACAGTCCAAAGATTTGTTCAAACCCCTATCATCTATAAGCAACAGCTGAAATGACGACTTGCCATTGCCACTTGATGTAGAACAGTTTTCTGCTCCCATGTCAGAGTCATAATTCTCCATTAACAAGTCGTTTTCTCCATCCCTTGGACTATCATCTTTTGAGGCTTTAATTCCATCTGGACAAGGGCAGGATTTTTTTCTGCACAATGGAGCAATGACAGTCCTGACTGCTTCTTGAATATCAGCAGCAGTCTGAGCACCCTCTGGCAAGCAAGTGATAAGTGGTGTTCCAAATGGTTTCCACTGACTTTTGTGAATATCAAAATACCTGAAAAATAGATGAAATTCATGGTGCTAGAGGAAACAAAAGAAACAAAAAGAACAAACTACTCAACCTTATTCCTGAAAACACAACGAGCTTTTAAGACATAAGCAAGGAAAGGGCAGGTTTACAATGTGACCAAGGGAGTCAGGTCTGAAACCCTCAGTCCTCAGATCTGCTCATCTGAGGAATTCAAAAGCTCCCATAAAAAATCAAATATTTGTGCAACATAAGAGACACCTAACCTTTGTATCCAAAGTGCAATAGAATCAGACACTTAAAAGATGAGCCATCAACCCAACTGGCATTTCTTTGAGGGAAATGGCTATGTTCATCCATTCACTAGACTGGATATCACACTCATTATTGGGCCCCAATCCTCTGGATTTCATCACAGAAAAAAAAAGTTCATCTTAGATGTGAAAGATATTAAAGGCTTACACATCACTTCTCTGATGAAGCAACTCTAGCCTCAACAGTTTCTCATGCTTTGAAGGAAGTCGGTAGGCTACAATACAGTCATCATCTTTGATTGCTGATAGTGGTTCATATGGATTGTCCAAATATCTGTATATCCGATGGTTATAAACCTGGAAACAAAAAAGCTTTTTTTTATAGGACTTGTCTAGGATCAAATTAATAAAAAAAGGTGCATGGTTCACATAAATTACCTCCACAAGCAATAGACACTCATCAGCACCCAAACAGCATGCAATACTCAATTCTTGAGTAAGATGCCTACAGTGACCTTGCTTTTGCACATTTACAGTGAAAGGCATGGGAGATTCACTTCCGTCCCCGCAGAATACAGTAACTGTCATAGAACGAGTCTCAATCGCAGGCAATGGCAGTGACAAGTACATAAAGGGATCAAAAGTTACTGAAACTTTGCTGCAAACTGGACAGACCAACGTTGACTTGTACTGGCCCTGAAAAGGTAATGTCGACCGCATTAAGAGGTGAGGTTTCTCTTAGAAAACAATAAAGACCAATTATCTGATACAGATACACACACACACAGAGAACTGCATGCTTGTCTATGCACGCTTGCATCTGTGACACAAGCTTACACACATCACAAGTAGAAAGATGAGACCGATCACAGGAACTTTGTTGCCACCAACTACACAATTTAGGTCTTTAAATAATGCACCTTGTCCATTCTTGAGTGCATCAACAAACGTGAGATTTTTTTCTTGAAATTGTCATTATGGTAACAATTAAAAGCTAGAAAAAAGATGATTTTTTATTCAAATGTCATTATCAACTTGGGGTGGAGTGCCTCATAAACTGAATAAGAAACTTTATCAAATAAGCTGACCATATTCAGGTCTTGTTGACAATCCTAATTGCAGATTCACTCTAAGATGCAAAATCAACACTCAGCTATAAAACAAAAACCTGAAAAGCAAAATATTGCCCCTTTGTAGAAGAAGACAAAGAAGAATAAAATGATCAAATGTGGAAAAATCCAGTGAACATAAACCGAAAAAGAGAAAGAAAAGTGGTGGCCAGAACGCACTTGGCAAAAATCTACAATAATGGAGTCATTCCGAGCCTTGTGGTTTGCCCAGTACTCAGCTGCAACTTCCTCATCTGGCCGACCTTTTGGTTCCTTACTCTCAATATAAGGTTTCAGCTTCACGCGATTAAGATCTTCATGCAGTCCATCCAAAAGAAAAGCCAGAAGTTCCTAGATAAGAAAGATAAGAAATAGTTCACGAGAAGCCACATTCAGCAAGAGAAACCATAGATAATGCTGAAATGCATTCACATCAGGACAAAACACATATTTGAACAGAAGAGGAAACTGAATTTGTTTCTTGAAAAGATGCGTTCATATAAAATTTCCCCAAAAAAAAAAATCAACATAGAAAGTTCATGCTACCAAGTATAACAATGACAATATTCAGATTAAAGTGAAAATTGTAACTGCAAAGGCAAAAGCTGGCATTGCTATACAGTGACCTACCCCAACCAACATACAAAGATATTAGGTCAAATAAAACAACAAAGTTAGATTCTTAAAGGTATAAAAAGAAAAGGACAGACTGGGTTCCTAGTTTAACATCTGTCTAAGCCTAAATTTATCATATTATGTCTTAAATTTATCATATTATGTCTATAGAAGTAAAAGCTTGAGAAGAGTAGCAAGTCATATTCTGCAATTTTGAGTTTAAAAAGTAAAAGACCATTTTTTGCCCCACAAGCTCCAAGTTTTTAACTATGTCACTGTATTTAAGTATGTCTTAGTAATTCCAATTCATTACATATAAGTACAATGTATGTAAGGAGATTAATATTCGCTAAGCATCTGCATCAACATATCCCCTCTTATTCTCTTAGTAATTCCAACCCTTGCATTTACAGTTTCATTAGCAAACAACCTTGATCTGCTAATAATCTTTCGATTGACAATAAACTGTTCTACATACAGATGAGATGAGTGATCAGGGTCCCTATTCCCGCTTTCTGGAGCTTGAATAGGGGAGCTCGAGTTTGTGATAGAGATCTAGCCCTATATCCCACTATTCCCATGCCACTCCCATCAACAAGTGATTGAGATGATGACCAACCCATAAGAAACATTTTATTTGATGGCACCTCATATGTGACCCCTTTGGCTTGTTCAGACATATGCTTTACTTTTGTGATGTTTCAACAATATGTATTCTTCTAAAAACACCACAAATGGCTGATAAAGCATATAACATATGCAAATTACAAGGACTATTGGTTTCTAGTATGATGCAAAATATAAATTAGACATTTCTAAATATGTGCTAAATAGATAATAAAAATCCCACATGTTTAGAAGATTACTATTAGTTGTCGATGTTGCACCTTCTTTGGGTCTGTCATCCATTATTCTTGCATATGTATCTGTATGTGCATGCACATGTTTGTTGATTTGCCCACTGCATTTTGAGTGTGGGTTTGATCATCTCAGATCTTTATCACGAGTAACTTAAAAATTGAAAAAACCTACTCTGCCTCATTTTCTATGGAGAATATCCCACAAAGCAGTGGCTTCCCAGAGAGAGAGAAGTCAGGAGCCACTTTGCACCTACTGATGGCCCTTATGCTGTAGGCAATTATACTAGAGACTAAGTCACATGGGTACTTCAGTAAGGTCCATGTACCCGTGTCGCCGTACCCGTACCCAAAATGGGTACTTTGACACTTGGGTGCCTATAGATCCAAACTGCTTAATTTTACTTTTGATTTAATTTTTTTCACCTTACTTTTTATTCTATTCTTTGGATATGAAAATTCGATTAATGTTCATATTTGACTAGGGGGCTGCTCGGTTGTCCATATGTTTAAAGTTTTTCATATATTTCTTAAACACACTACTGCAAGAAACGTTGATATATATTTTCTATGTTATTAATTTGTTTATGTTGATGTATATTCTTTATTTTGATAATATTTTCTAAGCATTTCTTATTGTTCATATATATATATATATATATATATATATATATATATATATATATATATATATATATATATATATATATATATATATATATATATATATATATATACGGCCGTACCCCCGCACCCAAGTTTTTTGAAAATGGTCAGTACCCGTACCCGCGCCGGTACCCGTACCGGCACCCATACCCGCACCTATGTGACATAGACTAGAGATTGGTCGTACAATCATGGGCACTAAGCAAACTCCTGGTGGGAGCAGACAAAAGAGTGGGAAGAAATATTTCTAAGAGGGCAGCAGGCACCAATTTTAATAGAATTTCCAGATTTAAGGAATTAATGTAGTGAATTTATTCTTTCCAAATGTTCTCTAGCTTGCCTAATTTTCAGTAAGCAGGTTGGATATGTTCTGACTCCCAAGTACTCTCTTTGATATGTTTCCATTTTCTTATTTCTAATTTTAGACAGCGAAATAGACAAGTTTTAAAATACACGATAAAAATTTATTAGCTAACAGTAGTGAAACTGCAAATGCAAGGGTTGGTAAAAATCAGCCAATGCGATCCAACTTTTTAGTGATGGTGATCAAGGCTAAATCTTAATAGTATAATTAATGAGTCGAAACATGCTAGCATAAACCATGCCAAAAGAAATTTGCATGTCAGATCCAGTACTTCATGGCAAGGTCCACATAAAGAAGAGTAGGCACCCAATCTGGTATCTTAGGAACACATGACCAGCCAAAGGATCAAAACAGACAATTTTAAGCAAGAACTACATACGAGTTTGACAAGTAATTTGTCAACCATACTATCCTAAAGAAAAGAAAATAGCACCGACAAAAATAAATGAGTCATGGTGTTCAACAGATGATTGAGTGTATCAATGAAGGATCATGGAACTTCTGATTACTGTGTTGATCCTTCTCATGTCAACATATTACCACATACAATAACGATCCATTCAGTGACATGGTTTGCTATCTAGAAATAAAGGTCCAGGCATGTTGGACGCCGAGAAAAGGTAAAAGGAAAATAAGTTTTTTCTTTTCAGTGCAAGTGTTTTATAAGTTATTGATATTAGAATAAGTAAACTAACTTTTAGAGATCATAACAAAAACAACTAATAAAAGAGACTAAATTATATCTACAATACTACTAACTTGAGAATCATGTTGGTTATATCCACTAAACTGAGGAGCAAAGTGAGCGAGCCTTGCTTTGAATGCACGTGGAGCAATTGGAGTCTGGCAGGATGACCACAGTTTTCTCAGTAGCTCACCAAATTCTAATGCTAGCTCACCCTGAACAACTAAAAGAAAATTAGATCATTCTAACTTTTCTTATAATTAAAACTTAAACCAGAAAATAAACTACTACTTGTTTGGCAGGAAAGCCAACATCAGAACAAACAGAACAATAAAATGAATAAGAAACACTGTAAACATACATTCATCCCCAAAGGATTCTCTTTGTTTATCTCTTTGCTGTAGTCCCGCAGAAAGAACTCCACAAGTGGTGGTGTATGCACTAAACACTGAAGGGCACTGTTCATAAAGCAAGTGTTTCCAAGGTTCTGCAAACCCGTCAACCCAGAATAACCTCCAGTGCTTAAACCATCATATCCAGCTTCAGAATCTCTTTCTACTAGGTTCATACTACCGTTCAAGGAGCCTGAAACAAATTCAGTGGAGTGCCCATTACATACAGAAAGTCCTCCTGCAATTGAAAAAGATGACCTTGAAGGCTCCACTGGTACTAGAGCTAGTTCATTATTGGATGAACCCATCCCATAATTTGATTTAACAATGTCACTAGGCCAAGCCCCATCAATCTCTACCTCAACAAGAATCTACACAGGCAAAATCATCAAACACATCACTGACACAATTGAAAACACAATAATAAAGACTGGACCATAAGCCTCAACTCGAAACACAGAAAACATGGTTAAAAGCTAAGTGGTTGTATTAACCCAGAGGAGTAAACATTAAGAAGCCAAAAAACACAGTTATGTACTCAGTTAAACTGCAAAATTGATTTCACAATTTAACTGCTAGTACTCTATAATGTTTAATTGTTTTCCACAGGAAAAATCAACTATAATGAACTAATTGAAACAGAATAACAATTCACTTACAACACAAGGGAAGGAACAAAAAGGCTATGCCATAGTTAGATATGTAGCCTAACATGATGTAATACACTGTAAAAAAATCATCAGTTTTGTTTAATTTAATAATAAAAAAAAAAAGGAAACATGTCACTCATAAATACAGGAGAGCTAACGGATTAAAATCACCACTTTTGCATCCATGATCAATCAACTTAAACTTAAAAGCAACAAATAAACTTGCTCAGTAGCAAACACGAATGTCAGATTATCATTCATCTTCTTCATCTTTACTTTCACCACCAAAGACTATGCCATCCCCACTCAATATAAACCCCTTGCCATCATCTTCTTGTGCTCCACCAATGTTGATCCATTTTCAGAACTCCTAAAAGTGTCCAAACCATTGTCACAAATATCGTTCTTGGGTTTTTAACAGCAAGGTTTTTCTCGGGTGTTTTTCGGTAAAGTTGGTTTTTCGGGAAAAATTTCATGAAATCGTGGCAAACTTTAAAAAATTAAAAAATTTCTAAACATTAGATAAAAATAAAATAAATGAGAACCTATAAGAAGACATAAATAAAACTAGATGAAAGTGATTCAAAGAATGTTTTAACGAGGATAGAAATAATGCAAAATAATTTAGTCTAAGTCTGAAATTGGATCAACAATGATATTAATGTTAAAAAAGACAAAAAATAAAAATCACAAAAATATGAAAAAAACGAAAAAATTCGTGATAAAAGACACAATAAATTTATTTTTAATATTTCTTCAAAATATCGTGATTTTACTCTTTTTTTCGATTTTCTCATTTTTTCTGATAATATCGTAATATTTTTAAAAATATCACGATATCAGTGACACTGGTCCAAACCTTGGTAGCAGGCAGCTTTCAAACAAAAAGTTGAAAAGAAGGCCTAGGGCATTTTTTTCCTGACCCCATTAAGGCCATATAATGCAATATTGCCCACACTGCACCATATAATATGAGCAGGCCCATCATGTAAAAAATAAAATATGGCTTCTTACAGGTGCGTTGCATCCCTGAAACTATTTTAAGAACCTGTTTCATTACATTGCATCCGTGAAACTATTTTAAGACTCTGTTGCATCAGTTTTTGTAAAATTTACCTTACGTATGGCACATTTACTCATTCTTCACATAGAACACTGATGTCTACCACTTTGATACATGTACACAAGCCAAAACTTAATAGATTAAATTGGAAAGGGAAATATTACCAACTATAAATCAATACAATATATATATATATATATATATATACACACACACACACACATATACGTACATACATATAAATATATATATATAGAGAGAGATATATATATATATATACACACACACACACATATACGTACATACATATAAATATATATATATAGAGAGAGAGAGGATAGGAAGGATAGAGGGTCCCAATCTCTATAGAGTATAAGCCTGAATACAGCTATCGGGCATGGGTGCAGTTGAATTCGAAGCTCACTATTGTCAACCCACGTAGCTCCCGGTAGAGACAAAGGATAGACTATGCTAGTGAACCAGAAAATAAGCACTCAAAGAAGGAAACATTTAATTCACAAGCAAGGAACATTGCAAATTATAAACACAAGTTGAGAAAAAAGAAGAACAAAAAAGCATCATTACCCAACAAAGGGACGACAGAATAGCACGTGGCAAAAAAGAAACCAACAAGATAAATTTCCAAGCTGTCTAATCATTTTAAAATATAGAATACAACAAATATCATCCTCAGGAAAGCTAAAACTCAAATCTAATGAAAGGAGAACACTTACATCTTGACCCGTCAGCAATTGGCAGTCCTCTAGAGTTCGATTTTGTGCCATCAACAGTGCATTTTTATTCTTGTTGAAATAATCCCATATGCATATCTGCTAAGAATTTACTGAACAGTTTCATATCCTTCTACTTGGAATAAGGGAAGGATAATAAAATTAAGCAAGAAATCACTTGCCTTCTCAGGATCCAACTTGAGAATCTCAGAAACCTGATCATAAAGCTGTCCTACGGTACCCTGAAAATATAAATTATCAAGATTGATAAAGTGGCCTTCAGATTAACCAATAGACTGAGGCCAAACGTGAAAGTAATGGCCTTGTATTTCACATCAACAACAGTTGACCTACATGCGCTCAAACCAGAGGCCCAAACCGATTCTAGCCTAAACTTCAAAATCTAAGCTATAACAAAGGCCAGGTCCTTGGCCATGGAACAAAAGTTGCCATGGAACAAAAGTTACATAGATGGTCATGAACACATTCTTAGGCATCATCCCAAAACATATAACCTAAATATGATAAACAATTAGGATAAACACAAATTGCAGCCAGTTCCAGAACAAGCTGTTGCCACAGTAAAGAAATCAGTAGCAAAGATCAGTAACAAGAACCTTTCTGCTGATCTGAACAACGGATACATCCCCTGTATGAGCAACAACTAGTTGAAGACACAATGGATAAACTTCTACTACAAGATCCTTCGTCGACAAACCCTGAGAAATGAGCATCCTGGAGAAAGCTGGTCCTCCTCCATACCTGCACATGATAAAAGCATGAAATTGACCTTTTGTGAGAGCACAAAACGCAGAAAATGACAGGCGATGATATTACCTTGTCAAAAAACTATCTGACCTAGTAAAATTTGACAAGAAAATTTAACATGAAATAAGAGGAGTTAAATACTAGAACCACATGCCAATAAAAGTTTTCATCTGTCTGAGAGATCAACTTCCCTCAGTATTTAGCTCCTACATCATAATTCATAGCAACAGTATCCAAACAGTACAACTGCATTAGAGTGCTTTTGAATTGTTGAAGTACATTAGCTTACCAAACCCCAGGACAGCAATTTGAGGGCACCAAACTTTAACTCTTTGAAATTTAAAACTGCCATTACTTATGTCAAAAATATGTAATTTAAAAAATAAAAAAATATGTCAAACATAAGAACATCAGAAAATCATTCTAGAAAAGGATTATTATATCCTTAAGACTTGGAATAATGGTTCATAATATTTCTAATATGTATTGGGAGAAAGATTGTTTTCAAAGATGACTACCTTTGAAGATCTCATAACAATATGAAATTGAACTCTGGATGATTTATTTTTTCTTTTTCGGCCTGTGCATTGTCACTATCATGCCACCAATTTTTATTTGCCTCCTATGCTCCAGATTTTCCAGCACTGTGTGTGCTGTTTTACAAAATATAAGATTGATGTAGGACGTTTAAATCTAGAAGGTTTAAAAAAATCATGAAAATTGAATACGTAAACTGGATTCCGTAAAATTTTTAAGATTAAGTCTTAGCTTTCATGACCATCAAACCTAATCTAGACACTGGATTTTCACGATCCTTTGCATCACTGCATCTTGAACCATTTCACATCCATCTATGCAGTTAGCTTTATTAAAACCATCAGGAAGCATGCTTTGGAGGCATATCTTGAACTCCAAGATCATGGTAAAGCAAATACTCCAAGGAGAAATTGAAGCAGGCAACAGAACTAACAGAAATTACAATACAAGATTTTCCATGGACTATCCACACTGTTGAATAGGAAACAAATGACCGTGCAAGGAGTACAAAGTGCTGCATCGATCGTTTTGGAATCTGAATGAGAAAGAAAAGAATAGTTGCATCTACATTCTGCAATGTCTTCATGTCTCTTAATCAAAACAAAATTGAAGGTAAATTTCTTCAAGAAAGACAAGAAAATAAACAAATCATAATAGCTAGAAACTGACCATTCTAAGAGTCGATTCCATACTTGTTCAGGCACCAATTCATAGTCATCGACTTCCTGTAAGCCAGTACGAAGTTGCAACCCAACACTTCCATCAGTTCCGTCCAAGACCAGATCATCATTATCTATCTTTCCAGGCCTGCATCCTTTGGAAATGGATTTCCTACTGCCCTGCACGAGAGTAGAGTTAGGATCCGCAGAAACACAGCCTTCTTCTGGTTCAACATACTCTTTCCAAGACCTCCACCATCTGCAATCAATGCAAGCAAATAACCTATTTCAATAAGATGGAACAGGAACACATGCAGCATACAACATGACCCAATACAAGGCCTGCCACAAACAGTTTGCTAATAGCGGGTGCAATGCATGTGAATATCATTCGGTATATAGGAATATATAACTTTGGAGCACAACAGAGGGCAAATAGTGAATGTTGTAGGATTTTTATGAACGTATGGAGCAGAAGCGAAACCGTGTCCCTCGTGTTCGCCTTTGCAGATTAGAATTGTTCGGCAAATTGACGACATAATGTAAAAGAGAGCTAGAGAGCGCGCGAGAGCGACCATCAAACTTACCTACATAATTCACAATCCCAACGTGTAGAATCAACAGACGTAACCAAACACGTAATAATCAGATAACAAAATTATTTCGTAGCGTTAGCCAGTATACAGAATTCACCCAACAACTAAAAAAATAAAGCGAATCACGAGTGGCTTTGAGAGCTGCAGTAACTTTACCTGCTCGAAACGACGTAATACGCATCCCCCGCTTTTTCGTTCAACTCTGCTGCATCCCACAGTTCCTTGACTATCGATTTCTCATCTTCCGGAGAGCAGGGCACGGCATCAATTATATCTTGCATCACACAATCTGCATCCAAGACCGTCATTTCGACTGCGAAAAGTCCCTTCCTTTTCTTCCCGCCAGCAAGTATGCCTAAATCGCAGCCCCACTGCGAAAAATTGCNAAGCCGAGTAGTTAGAGACTTTCAAGTCAAAATGGGACTCGAGTTTCCTTCGCGCGCCAGGCAGGACCGAGGCTTCCATCGAACGGCTGTGACCACTCGATCTGATGGTATTGGTAGATGCCAAACCGACGTGATTCAGTTGGAAGCCTGAAAGTCCGATAGACGTACACGATACGGTGGAAGCACGACTCGACTTCTTGTAGTTAAGGGGTGTTTGACACGCACAGACAAAAATTCATGGACGGAAGGTCATGCCCAATTAAAAGTGTACATAAAATGGTTTCAGTTCTCACCTATTATAACCGCCCAACCTCAACAATCAAGTTGAAACTTCATAATTGGTGAAGCTTCATGCTTTCTTTCTAAGCAAGAAACGGGGAGAAAAGTTTCCGTTCCACCTATTGATGGAATCAAGTTCAGTTCCAAGATTCTAATGTATCATACTATACGTTAGTCGTTCTTGTGCAATCAAGTTGACTTTAACACAATATCTTAATGCAAATTTGGAGGCGTGGCGTGTATTATGAAATTCGAAGTAGAACGAGAGTTAAACCTCTGACGATAATGAAGGCTTTCAATATCGGGGAACCAAGGGACCCCACGGAGATGGTCCCGGGCCCTCCGGCGGCCGTCGGGGTGTTGGGAGGTGGTTGACAGGAGCCTCCCACTCTCAGAGGGGGACCCAAACGCAGAGCTCTCTCCAAACCCAAACGCAGAGCTCTCTCCAAATAAGGTGTCGGGCAGAGCTGAACGGACCAGACCGAGGGCACACTAAGCGCTGGGGGCACGGTGCGCCCTTATCTCGACGGGAAGTTGCTGCTTGACCCAGATGATTACAACCTTCCTTCAACCTTCAAGAATGTTGAAAAATATAAAAGAACCAAAGTAAATAAGTAAATGCAATGAAAAAATTATTTTCATTAAACATGTATGGTTTTTTACCATGGAAGGCCATCATTAACTTTCATTACACAATGCAAAAGAAATAGCTTAAAAAGTATTTAACCATAAACATGGAAAATTAAATCTGATTTTGTAGAAAAGTTTTATTTCATTTTATCATTTAATTTTGGTTTATCTTGTTGAGATTCTTTTCTTGAATCTCTTTAGAAGTAGTTGTCTTTCAACCTTATCATTAACATCCTCCCTTACACTGAACGATGAATCTGAAAGTTCAAATTTGTTGTAGAACTTTGTAAAAACTGATCATTCCATCTCTTTGATAGTGATTCGGCAAGCCCAAATTTGCTTCAAGAAGTTTTGCTTTAAAATGATCAAGTCCTTGTTTTGATGAAGAAGGCAGCGATCCCTTTAGTCAGGCTATTTTTGGGCTTTGATCTTCTTCTCATACTCTAATACCATGTTATTTATATTACAAAGACAATTATGAGATAAGGATAGACACGATGTCTTCTCCAAATCAAATACAAAAAATTATCTAAAAGATAACTCCTTAATTAACATGATAAGTTCTTATTTAGATAGCCACCTTTAACACTCCATCTCAAGTTGGTTCTCCTAAATCTATAATGCCCAACGTGCTTCTTAATTTATAGAATGGATATTTTCTTAATGCTTTAGTTAAGATATCATCAATTTGATTCTTTGAATCGTCTTACTTGGTGCAAATCTCTCAACTTGAATCTTCTCTCAAACAGCATAACAATTACTCTCTACGTGCTTTGTTTTTTCATGAAACACATGGTTTGCAACGATGTGGATGGCTCCTTTGTTGTCATAAAGCATATCTATTGGTCAACTTTGTTTAATGCCAATATCATGAACAATGTATTTTATCAATATCATTTCACTAAAAGCTGAAGCCATTGCTCTATATTATGCTTCTACCAAAGATTTTTAAACAGTTTGCTTTTTTACTTTTCATGAAACTGAGTTATCTTGAATGAAAACATGAAAATCTGATGTAGACCTTCTTGTCATAGGGCATGATGCCCACTCCCAGTCACAAAAAGCTTTAATGATGATATGACTTTGGGAAGATAAAAGAATTCCTTGGTGTATATTTTACATAGCAAATAATACAAAAAGTCATCTCCAAGTAACAAGTTTTTGGCTGAGCTATAAATTAACTTAAAATGTGGACACTATGCAATGTCCGGTGAGTAATAATGAAATAGACAAGGCGTCCAGGGACTGTCCTCTCTGTCGTTATCTAATTTTAAATGCTGCCCTAAAATTGGAAAATGTAAGACAAAAAGATCCAAGTTAGTGGGTGTCCCAAATTCCCAAATCTCTATAAAGCTTGAATATATTAAACAGCAGGACTAACAGAGGTTGGGAGGCTCTCACATGGCGTTCTCCAAACATAGATTGCAAGCTCACCGAAAGCCTTATAACCGTCTTTTCCTTCTCTCTACGACAGGCTATCCCAGATCTAAAATATCAGAATATTCGAGAGAATATGATCTTAAGAATATGCGACGTTCAAGGCAGTAAGTGCCGCGAAGTAATTGTGAAGGCCTTCTCACAAAATAGGTTTTAAGAAGACATTGGTGCCATTGGGCGAAGGCCGGTGGGGATGGCTTTTCACAGTAGGACTGATCAGGGGAAGGTCATTCTGAACTACGTCGTTGGATTCCGTGTCCAACTTTCACATGTGATCAAATGCTCATTAAATTTCTTATATTGAAACGAGGCACTTTTTCTTCTTCCTACGTGCACATCGGCCATCGCGTTGCAGTTTTCAGGTGGAAGACGGACGGTCGGCCAGCAGGGTGAAGATGGCGTCACCTGCGTTTGGTCTTCTTCTGTGTACTACGAAAAATGGCCCACCATCAAATTTATTTAGTTTGAGGAGGCTTTGTTCATATCCCCATTTCCATGATATGTTTATTTTTTCCAGAGCATTTTCATGGCCAATCCCCATGCGAGGTCATTTAAAACTTCGATGTCAGTTGCAGGGGCAAGGAAATGCCGATGGTTTTAAACGAGAAATATAAAAGGAAAAGCAAAGAAAAATTACAAAGATCAGTTACCTGATAAGATTTAATGGAGAACAAACGATCCATCCATACCATACTCCGGAGCCATGTAACGACTGTTGAAGGGAAGCAACATAAACTGACTAAGTGTTTGGCTTTCGGTGTACTTTAAGTAAATGCCCTGTTATTCTCAAGCACGTGGCTCGATACAGGATGGGCAGTTCATCTAACTAGGAATTTTCATTTCTTTTTCAAAACCAGGATGATCGGGTTGTTCTCAGTTTTGATGTCACCCAAACACTTCAAAACTCGATTCTAGAGGTTTTAGATGTATCCTCTTCAAAATGACATTTAAGGAGGTAAAAATTAGATGTGTTGTCTTCGAAATGACATTTAAAAAGGTAAAAATTAGATGCACTTTCCATGATAAGAAATATAACAAAAAAGAAGGTTTCATGATAACTAATAAACAAATGACAGTCTACGTGTGCCATCCTCGAAGAGGGAAAACTTTTAAAGCCTCAAAGAGTTGCCAAATGAACGTTGGCGGCCTTAACTCAAGAACTTCAATGCCGTAGGGCGTTCTAGCGGGACTCCTTATTTTCAAAAAATTTAAACCAATTTATTTTGTAATATAAATTGAAAGGTGTATAATAAGTGTACATCTAATTGGGAACTGGGGAAAACCTGAAAAAATAAATAAAAAATACCTGAACATATAGATCTTCTTAAAGTAATTGTGCCAAAATAAATCGGAAATTGAATTGATGAACCAACCAGTGCGTTGTTCAGGGGATCGGCTGATTCGAACTATGAATCAACCAAAAAAATGTTATTATATTCATTTCACGAAGTCAATTAACAAATATATTGAATTTAAAAATAAGACAAAGTCTTAACTTTAAGCATAATTTAAGAAATGGACAGTATGACATGTAACACTCATATGTAATCTGCTCACTAATGAATCGATTTGCGACAAATTTGACTAATTGAATTAAATGTGGAAGGTTGATTCTGGCCAAGTTTTACAAAACTGAACATGGGAAGGTTGCAAATGGGTTGAACCTGGAAGGTTGCCATAAGATCCTTAGCTTCATAAACCATAGATCTTGGGGTGGATTTTTAGCCGCATCAGGAACGCTATACATATAGCATATACACATGCACAAACTATACATCTTTGGCAGTCAAATAACACTTAGGGTGTATTAATTTCATCAATTCAGAGTTTGGATCCATGGATCTGATGTGGCAGAAGATCTGCACTAAAATCCCTAATCCATCAAACTAAAGGTCTTGATTCAGATCTATGGTCAGCGATTAGAATCCTCATTTTACAATAAAAAAACTGTTTAGTCTAATACGAAAAGGGCCGGGTCAGAGGGTCTGATCTTAGATCCATGCATGGATATCAAATCTTAAGGATCTTAAATTAAGATAAATCAAAGCTAATCAAAGGCCAATGCTATCCTTGTCGTGAGATCCTCAGAGCGTGCAAGGGCACTTCTTTTCATCCCCTGAGAATTGGATGTAAACCCAATTACATCTTTGTTGCGGACAAAATATTTTTGAGAGAAGTTAATTCGTATCACGTGAAGTATTACTACCAACAACACAGATAATTTCCTGCGCTGAGGAAGTTTGGTTGATCTAGCTAGTAGATTGGACTTAAAACCTTCAAGTTGAAAGATATCATATATATATATATATTCTATTTATATATTTATAGTTGGCTACTTTCGAATTTTCACTCGAAGTTCTCATCACATAATCTTCCGCCACATAATCTTCACGCCTTTGGTACAGTGAAAGCTGAGAAACCAAAAAAGGAAAAATTGTAAGGCATATAAGGCAAAGTGATGAGAACTTCGAATTTTCATCGGAGTTTCAGTCTGGTGTGTTTTTTCTTTTCTAAGATGACGATGGAAAGTTTCAGAAATCATAGCCTACCTGGTAGGTTAAGAAGCAGGTCTCTAATTCAATTTTTATGATGGATACACCACTGCTATCACTGATGCTGATGTAGGAAAAATAGAAAGGGCCTTCGGACATCTTTTCCAGACGGTGACTTTGTGGGGGTAAATGAATTTGGATTTTTGCTGGAACTCGATACTTATTGGATCTGTTAGAGAAACCTGATTGGGATGTGATTGCTGATGGCGTTTCGGAATTTCATAAACAATTTTACTCAAAGAGGATCCCGATTTGGATCGGATGTTTAAGACATTTGATATTTTCTGTAGTTCTGGCTGTGGACAAAGAAATCTAGTATTCTGTATTTTTTATTGAAATATTTTCTGTCTATTTGGTTTAATGTCTACAGGTGATGGTTGCAGCTGGCCCTGTCTCTGTGCTTTCATGTCTTGCACCTTCAAAGTCTCCCAACGAAATTCTTTTGGCAGTGGAAAAGGATCTGGCTTATTAGAGGGGTTGCGCTGTGATATATCAAGTGGTGAAATTAAACTTAATAGACAATTTAATGCACATGATCAAGTGGAAAGTTACCCGTATCTGTGTTACCATGTCCTAAGATATTTTGTCTAAACATGCCACTCTGTTTAGGTCACTGGCGTTGCTTGGGCTTTTGATGGTCATTGCTTGTACAGCTGCAGTCAGGTATATTTTATTTGCTGGTAGCATCTTTGTACTAGTGCAATGCTTGTACTGTTCTCATTCTGTGGTTTGTGCTTGACTGCTGGTCCTAGATAATATTGCAATGAGAGGCGGAGCCAGAAAATCTCCAGTTGGGGTGGGGGCAGTTGTCATAAAATTTGAGGCAGCCCTAGGGACATTTTCTTTTCTAGAAATCGTATGCTAAATTGAGCTTTCTGTGTAAGTATAGTTTGTGAATGAGCCTCATTTCTGATCTTGGACCTGGATGTTGCATTTTGTTATTCCTTTGCTGAATTTTCAGCGACAAGCCTTCTTACATGAAACTTCAACAATCCCAATTGGAATCATGGGATGATGAAAACCGCCAGTCACAGAAGTATGACAAAATGAAACTTCCCACTCAAGCCATTCTTCGCTTAAGTTTTGAATCTTCCAAGCAAGCATGTAAGGGTTCTAAACTGTTTTCCAGATTTATACAAGCAACCATCAAAACTGAAGCCTTAATATGGCTAGATTTCTCTAGCAGAATAAAAAGAACCAATTTACTTAGGCCAGATGACATTGTCCAAATGTATACCCACAGAGAGAAGCATCCCCCTACTTGTGCAGGATTATTCATGATCACTTACAGATGGCAAAATATTTGATGAACGATGTTGTTCTCACAATAAGATAACTACACCTATTAAGTGAGCGGAAGAACCAAGAGCTTCAGTGAAGACACTGACACCGGCACTCTTGCACACCATAGCTTGGAGAATTTGAATGGGATACAGACATGAATCAACTTAATCGAGCTCAGTGCCAAGACACACTTAAACTAAGCATGTAGAAAGAAGGAACTCTGGCTGCAATCTCTNAGAGATTGCAGCCAGAGTTCCTTCTTTCTACATGCTTAGTTTAAGTGTGTCTTGGCACTGAGCTCGATTAAGTTGATTCATGTCTGTATCCCATTCAAATTCTCCAAGCTATGGTGTGCAAGAGTGCCGGTGTCAGTGTCTTCACTGAAGCTCTTGGTTCTTCCGCTCACTTAATAGGTGTAGTTATCTTATTGTGAGATACTAATCATTCACGTCTAATATTGACACAAGGCACACACATAAATACTGCATGAACGTGCGCGTGCACACACACAGGTGTAAGTGAAAATAATAACATCAAGATGGTAATCCTGACCACAGATCAGGTAACCGGCTTACTTCAATTTCTCTCTCTCTCTCTCTCTCTCTCACACACACACACACAGGTGTAAGTGAAAATAATAACATCAAGATGGTAATCCTGACCACAGATCAGGTAACCGGCTTACTTCAATTTCTCTCTCTCTCTCTCTCTCTCTCTCTATATATATATATATATATATATATATATATTCCTGATGTCTTTCAGGTTTTAAGTCCAATCTACTAGCTAGATCAACCAAACTTCCTCAGCACAGGAAGTTATCTGTGTTGTTGATAGTAATTAAGTTCACGTGATACTAATTAACTTCTCTCAAAAATATTTTGTCCGCAACAAAGATATAATTGGGTTTACATCCAATTCTTGGGGGATGAAAAAAAGTGCCCTTGGCACGCTCTGAGGATCTCACGACAAGGATAGCATTGGCCTTTGATTAGCTTTGATTTATCTTAATTTAAGATCCTTAAGATTTGATATCCATGCATGGATCTAAGATCTGACCCTCTGACCCGGCCCTTCTGGTATTAAATTAAACTGTGACACTTACATGATAAGAAATATAGCAATAAAGAAGGTTCCATGATAACTAATATACAAACGACAACAGTCTACGTGCGCCATCCTGGAAGAGGGAAAACTTTTGAAGCCTCAAAGAGTTACCAAAAGAACGTTGGCGGCCTTAAGATACCGGTGGATGATGTTGAGTCGGAAATCATGATGAAAATAAACCACGCTCCTTGCAGTTCCCATTATAATATTCAGTTTCTTCTCCCAATCTAAAAGACCACGCTTTTCTGTATCCGAACCTCAACATATATAAATAAATTAAGTGATGGACTCTATCTATTCTCTGCTCCCATGCAATAAACTACCTTTTCTGCAATTAGATGTTCAAAAGATAAAAACTTTTCTGCTTTTAAAAATTCTGAGCTTAGATAATTGACCAACTTGTTTCACAGACTAAGCATGTTTTCAGACCTTTCGTTTCGACGCGACACAAAGTTTAATCAGTTACAACACCAATTTCTAAGTCAAGAAAAAACACGCTAATGAGGTAACCAATTGTTAATTAAAAAACGAATGAAGTTAATCATGAAAATCCTAACACCATCTATTGGGTGATAAACAAGTAATTGGTTTTTTGGCCTGTCGCCCCAACATCTAAACCAGACTCTCGTAACTCATTAAGGGAGTGTTTGGATGACACATTCAAAAGCAAGGCTTTGTGGAAACTTCGCTTTTGTAAAAATTAAAATTTTGAATGAACTTTAAAACCTGGTAGATATGCATGGACAACACCACAAAACCAAGACAATAAACCGAGAAGAGAGGGAGGCTTTTCGACCTCCAGATTTTATAAAAATTGGGTTTGACATGTCATCCAAACACACCATGAAAATGTTTAAATTGCCATTCAAATGCCATCTAAAAAACTTGATATTCACAAATTGAAGTTTTCATAAAGCGAGTGTCATCTAAACTTCTCCCATCATTTTTATTTGTTTTAAGGAGGCGTTTAATTTGAAAGGATAAATTTATAATTTACCTTTTTTATTTTACTATTTATTCTAAAAGCGGCTGAATCTCCTAAAAATTGTGGTGACTTTCGAAACTTAGGCGCCCCGTTATTCAATCATTTGTTGGCCATTCTTTACAATTTTTTTAAAAGCAAAAAGAAGACGAGAATTTATTTGGGAAGCAAACCAAACCGAAACCGTACCGGGCTCGGTATAAGCCCACCTGCTGTATAGCTACGTATAAAGGGCGGGGCGAAGCTAGGGTTTAGGTGGCGCACTCATTATTTTATTTGATGCTTTTTTTGCTCTTTCTCTCTCTCCCTCTTTCTCGGGAGGAAAAAGACACTGAGGGGGTTTGATCTGCGGTTACTGACGATCTTCCAAGACTTCCTCCCTTCCACCGATTCCGCGCGCATCATCCCGATTTGATCCCGCGACCTCCCCTCAAGACAAAATAGCGCCAAGATCCATCTCTCCCGCGCAATCTTCCTTCTCCGCAACGTTCAAAAGGGCTTTGATCTGCCGCCCTCTCCTACGCAGCTCGTTGCCGGCATCCAGCCGTTGCTACATCGCCTGAACTGCCAGGATTCGGGCGAAGCACGCTTATCTCCGTCGCCGTACGGTCTNTCATTGACAATCAAAGCGGTCTATTGCTTCCGGCGAGAGCTCCACTTCAGATCTCTTGCCGTAGATCGGTGCTTTCGGCTGAAAAGAGAGCAATGGGGTCGCGTTTCGATGCGACGTATCTCTCCGCGTCCCCGTGCTACCCTAACGCCATTGCCTGGTCCGAAGAGAACTTGCTTGCTGTTGGGTCTGGCCATGTCGTCACTGTTCTGGTAAATGTTAATGTTTTTTACAGTACGAATGCTTTCAATATAGGTGACGCTCTTCGATCGCTCATTAACTTTATCTTTCTTGGATACATCGTGCTGCTCACAGAATCCGTCTTCGCTTTCTGGACCGCGAGGTTGGATCACGCTTCGCAGTAGGCCGCCGGTTCAGATAGGAGTAGTGAAGAGGCAAGGTGTGATTTCATAATGCTTCGCTCAATGACTCACTCTGAATTGGCTAGCTTGTGTATGTTCCCAGTCGATGCGGCCCTTCCATCATCGCTATCTCTGCACATATTCCAGTGTCCATTTTCTTTTGGGGTTTTTATTCCATTAGTCTCGTAAAAAAATTGAACCAGAACAGATGTTGGTAGAACGACTATCTCGGTCTCCTATGAAAACCGCACGGATGTTCCGACTAAGATAAGCACAATTCGATGCATGACCTACTACGGGTCTCTGATTAAAATGGAAGCATCAACATCTACAGGAGCAAAGAGCAAGTCATATGCGGTGTACGTTTGTTGTGATCGTGCGCGTGCGGATGGTGTGTGAGTGCCGGCTTGCATGGAAGCATGGAAATCCTTTCTTCCGGGAGCACCAGTTCGAGGCTTATCATGCAATATTTTGTTATATCCCGTTTCTGCGGGAAAAAGCTCGAAATTGTCCTCAAGCCACATGTTTTGCTGCAGGCTTTAACTGATCTATCCAGGAAGAGCCGGAGAACCACGTGTCCAGCTCATGCTCATCTAGAAGCGATGATTCGACTTTAGTATCATATAGTCTGATGGGCTGTACTATTGAATGAAGAGATGGTTCTAGAATCTTTGGAATGTTTTTGGGATTTAAGGGGGAAATGACGTTGTTTCTGATTTCATGTGAAGCAGAGGTAAAAGAGGGTATGAACTTTTTTTGTGAAAGACGAGCATGAAAAAATGTCTGAGGTTTTTACCATATTACCTTACCGTGTAATTGCCGAAGAAACTATTGTTAGATTGCACCTTAACTGACAAAATCAAAATCAATACGATAATGAGTTGTAAGTTGCAAAGAAAAAATTTGACATGGAAAGTATTCATGGAGATCTCTTAAAGCTTCCTTTGCATAAAGACATAAGAAAGCTATGTTTCCAAAAAGGAATTTGCTTACAAAAGAGACAAATCGTTAAAATTACATTTAGCAATCACAACCTGGTGTTGTAAGAATAAGCTACCACTCTCTAAATGAGTCCTCTACGACCTGGGGAGATCTTCTTGCTTGAAACAACCTGGAACTGACTTCATCTTGAAATTTAATCATCAGAAAACTGTTTTTTGTGATGTAAGGGCACATTTGGGATCACTGGAAAAGAGTGGCAAAGGTGACTTATGGAAGTTTCCCTGTGTTCGATCCAATTCTCAATTTTATGAAGTTTCTTTTGATGTGTCCGCGGTGAATCTGAATTCTATGATGCATGTACACATGCCATGAAACATATTATCTGTTGGATCATCTTGCTCCTAGATTCAGTAGGGTCAACCTGACGAGGACCAGATTGCAGCATAATGACTTCATTTGAGTTAGTTATCCTTATAATTTCTTCATCCATATAATCACATTCTGGATACAATATCAATATGAATAAATAGCTTTGGTGTGCAAGGTTATCCATCTGTACCAAGTTTGATTGCTCAATGAATTGTTGGGAGAAATTATTTGCTTTCTAATTGTGTTTTCCTTCTTAAATATATCTGCAGTTGTTATGTGCTATCTTTGCCTTTGCACAATTATACATTTGTAATATATCTAAGAGTATGCTTTCTTCTTGGATTTTAATCGTTTACAGACCATGAATCTGCTGTAGGTTCACATTTTATGTTGGTCTTTTTTATTTGTTTTTTTTGTTACATGTGTTGCTATCCGCTAGCCCTTATCTTTCAGAAGGAGAGTTTATGTGTCTATTTCAGATGACGAATTTTTATTCATGATGCCGACCATACACATCATGTTTAACATGCTTTTGACGTTAATTTTTTATTGTTGTTACAGTTTCAGCTAGTTTTTTTTTTTAATACTTTGTCAGGATCTTTACATTTACTGCCACTTTGATAACTCAGCTGACTTCATGCTCCACTTGGTTTGGTGCAGATCTTTTGGCTCCATGTTTGTTGCCGACATGCTTGACTCGCGATACACGTCCATGCGTTCGATCCATGTCTTGGTCGCATCAAGGACTAGCTCCTAATTCAGGGTATGGTGAAAAAATGTTTTGGAGAAACATTTATATATTTGTCTTTATGTGTTTAGGATGAGACTTGAGAGCATATTCTATAATCTTATTAACCTTTAGGGGTGTTTGGCGACATGAACTTTATTAACATAATGTTCCATGAATAAGTCCCAAAACTGGGGCATATTAATGGAATTCTGCATTTTACTGTTTCATGAATTTGTTCCAAAGATTGGGGCAGATTCATGAAGTGCTATGTTAGTGTTCCTGTTGCCTAACAGCCCTAAAAAACACACATTTGCTTTGGTACCAGGTGGAATAAACAACTACAGTTGCTAAAGGGGTTGTGACTGTGGGTCGCAAGTTCTGTTTGGTGACCAAGAACCACACAGCCTCTTTACTGGCATTGTTAAGCAAGAGATGCGACCAGAACATACACTCACTTATATTTCACTTAACTTGAGAAAGAGTGTTGTTCTTGTGTTTTATTTGGTTCCTACGGCTTTGCAAATTTGCCCTAATTGTACACCTGCTGTGCAATCATTTGTTGATAGGATTTCAAGGACTCTCAACCTTTTCTTGAACTGGATGCAGATGCTTGCTTGCTGTTTGCACCATTGATGGCAACGTGAAACTTTATCGTGCACCATTTTGTGATTTCCGTGCCGAGTGGGTAGATGTATGTATCAATGCACACTGCAATTCTGTTATCCATCTATTTTTGTATCTTGGTTATGTTAGCATACCTGTACTTTGTAGATTCATGCTTCTTTTCATTCTAGCAAGTTAATAAGGTGCAATAGTATTATGTGTTTGCATGCATGACTGGTTGTCTTAACTTTAAAAATTGCAAGTTAAACAAAGAAGCCCTCACCGTTGAAAAGAATTGCCTCTTTCCTTTGCTTCCCCTTCCTGTTCTCTAGAAAGTAGAAAGAAACAAACATCTAAAGATGCATTTCTCTAGACCAATGGTTACACTTTCGTCCAACCAAGGCCAAACAAAACTCATGGTTGATTTTGAAGCACAAATGGGAAAATTGCTGCTTGCTGCTAGACTAGGCAGGGGATACCAAAATCGTAGGTGATCATAGGTCTTACATTTTGAGTCAAACCACTTTGTAGGGTGATTTGATCGTACAAACAGGTTTTGCTACTAGGTTCATTTTGCTACTATTGGAATACCTTTTTTTTGTCCTTCATTTTTTTGCTCAAGTACCTTAAGCTCATACTTACAATAAAGATAATGACATGAAACTAAGAAGTCCACTAGAATGTGGCTTTCTCCAACCAATATCACTTCTTAATTGCTATTCATCTTGGCAGGTTCTGGACATATCTGACAAATTGTATGGTTATTATCTCAGTGTCAATTTTGAGGAGATTTTGAATGGATCCACAGGGCATTTTCACGTGAGTTGTGCTGATAGAAATACATTACATACAGTTATCTTGTGCAGGGCTTACATCTACAAGTTTTTCCTTCTAGAGACTTTATACGAACTCTTGTTTGTCTACTATACCATCAACAAGACTATTTATTTTACATTGTTGTAAGCAGAAAATTGGAGGACATTATCAGACGATTTTGTCTACGAGTGCTGTTCAAGACAGGGGGTTCAGTCTTCAGGCAACTAAGAAGGCATGTATAAAGTAAGGAGATGTAATTGATGTTTCCATATTAGTCTTCTGATTGTTTTTTGCCGATCTCTCTTTCCAATACTTGAATCTGAATCACTTTCATTTTCTCGTTGTTAAATATGTTCATGTTATGTAGATGCATGGTTGTTTGACATTTATTGTCTCTATCTGATGACTTGAAGATCTGAACCAGATTAATAATGTATGAATGTAGATGCTGCTGGAGATGTGACTGCATGTTCTGCGATGATTGCTTTCGCTTTCATAGTATAATTATGTGCTTCATTTAAAAGAAAAAAAAAAAGGTTTTCCTTTTAATGATTGAAGGTTGAACCTGTAAGAGTCATATGCTGAGATTGTCTCAGTAGTACTTTCTAAGCACTATAAACACTTCAAGCACCTTTGTCAAGCTTCAAAAATGTAATTCATCCACATGTTGAAATTGGAAATGGTCTGTTGGTTGGCAAGTCAAACTTTTTTCTAGAACAAGAAAAATATTTCATTGCTTTCAGAACCGTAAAATAGTAAACAGAAAACTGACATATATAATGACAGTTTAGAGGAGGTGGACAGAAGAAGGATTTGTTAAGCAATATGTTGATCCATCAGTAACTAAAATCAGAAAAAGTTGGAAGTTCAAAGTGTCGTTGAATTTGTAGAACTGCATAGATATACTCTTAACCTTCGACCCAATGACCAAAGCTACAATGTATTGCCAAAATTTTACTTCTGAATGCATGAATATTTGTCCCAGGTAAGCGATAAAGCCTGAAAGCTTCTAGCATAGAACTGATCCAGTTGAAAAATGGCTTCTAGAGTGTTTTTAATGTGAAGAAGAAAAATAGGCTTTGTTGAGTTAATGATAAAAAGATGAGAGAACCCACTACAAGGACTACTTTTCTTGAAAGTCCTTTTCTATTAAATTCTTTGCAACTTCGCAAAGTCATCCATGCCATTCCAGTAGCCTGAGATGAGGAAAAGCATTACATTAGCATTTTTATATACTTAAAAAATTGTGATTTGAGGTGGTGTATTAATTGATTTGTTAGAAGTGGCCAAACTTTGCACCTGTAGGTTTTATTTCTACATCTATTTGATTGTTCTGCCAGTATTAGAGACTATCTAATACACCTTCTTAGCTTTTTTAGCCCTTCAACATGATTGCTTAGACTTTGACTGATTAACTTTTGGTACAGAGAGGACCTCAGACATGTTTCTAGGGACTCAAAAAATCGTATGGATGAGAATCATGATGACAACAGCGACGAGGATGACGATGATGACAGTGACGATGATGATGATGATGGCGATACCAACAACACAGAGAACTGTGTGCAACCTTCAGAAAATTCTACCACTATCTCCACAGAGCTGGCACTGATTCCATGCATGTTCTCTGAAGGCACCTCAGTTGAGGTATATATGTGTTGCACTACGTGCATAATCTAGAATACTGAACCTATTGTTTCTCTGGGTGGTTCCTCTTGAATTAGTTTTATTTTGTTTCCTAGGTTCTTAAACATGAGTCTTCTCAAAGGTTCTGGATTATTGGAAAAATTGTGCGCATTAGTGAGGGAAAAGCGTTTGTCCACTTTGCTGAAGCTATTGAAGGTGGTAAAGCTTTTCATTTCAAGGTTTCCATGATGTATATTTTGATTGTAGCATATGTTGTCATTGACGGTTGGAGGTTAATATTCAGAGCAACATGACGGGTGGTTTTCATTGAAAATTGGACCTGATAAAGGAAAAGAGGCTGGTTCATCTTTTAACATGCGCCCAACACTTGATTTAGGCAGGCTGCCAAATGAAATATATTTGGTAGAACATAGCAAAGAGGTGATGGAGGCCCTTGTGAAAGGGCAACTTGTGGAAGCTTGGGTTGATAACAGGTGATTTTCCCTTGCTTTATTTGAAAGAAGCTTATTTATTGGCTCCTTTTTCCTTTGTAGTCACTTCTCTTTATTCTTCTCCATCTTTGCTGATTTCTTTTTATATGTGAAAAACATAATTTGTTGATCCACCTACCAATGTTGCAGACTTGCAGTAGACTTAACATGTTTTTCTATCAAAGTTGCACATCGTCTTTCCAATAGGCACCTTTTCTCAAGGAAATAGGATCCTTAGCTGATCAAGATTGCCTTGCACGAGCTGTAGGCTAGATAGTCTTCACTATAATGTTTGGTCCTGCCTTACTCAGGACCCTTTTAGTTGCCTATTATAGGCTCCAAGAGGTGCATAGATGCCATTATTTGTTTTCAACCTAAATTATGGTTTAATCAATGTAGAACATGTATGGGGAATTCTGTCCTGTCATTCAGGTAACACTGAAACTTGATAACAAAATATTGTAGTTTTTTCCTTAGCCTGATCCAATCCAAATCAAGTACCAAATAAGAAATAAGTACTTTGGCAGGATAATTTGTGATAAAATGTATGAACAGTCACGGTTTTCACTGGAACCTAAAACCAGTCCTAGCCAAAAGGAAATGCTACTGCATCCCCTTACATGCTTACATAAGTATATTCATAATTTCATGTGTAAGCATTATACTGTTGTATGACATATATCTATTTATCCTGTTGAATTAATTATATCTGCGAGCTTACAAGTATGAAGATGGATATGACACTTGCAATACTGAATATTTAAGGTTCAGTATGAAAAGAGTTATTCCTTGAAATAGATACCCCATAATATTGAACTTTTTCATATACTGTTGGCATCTTATATGATAATCCATGTTTTGCCTTACTGCTAAGAAGGCATAGAGTTTCTCTTTTACAGGTTCAGATGTAATTAGTTCGTGCTTTCATGCATGTGCAGATGGATAGAAGGTGCATTTTTGGGAACTAATGATGCTCAGCTGTTAATAGATTTACATGGTAAAGTTTTCAATTCTACTAGTGATGTTCTGTGGTTCAGTCTCATGTTGCTTTAATTTTCTTCTTCTCAACTGAATGATACCACATTACTTAGTGGTGCTTGTACACTTGTGTTCTCTATCAAATGCATGCTGATGCACCATCCATGTTTCTTAGCATGTTTTATCACTCTTTTCTAGGTTGATTAGACAGTAATGATTGTCTTGCAGGTGATTATGGCTGCATTATTTTAAGGCCTGAAAATGTTCGCCTCATGCCTATGTGGATTCCTGATGAGAACTCATGGCAAATTACTGTGGTGAAGCTGAGGAAGATGACAACAAGTTTGCATGATGTAAGCCACTATGCCTTTATAAGTGCATCTATATATTTATTATAGTGAAATAATGTGAGTATTTATTTTTCGTTACCTCTAAAGTGTTGTTTCAAGCCCAATCATGCTGAATTGAAGATAGTTCAGCTACCAGTTGGACATTCCAATCAGTAAACTTTAGTAGTTTTCTGTAAGCTCTCAAAGTTTCTATTTTGACCTTATTAGAATGAAAATCCATGGGATGATTCATCAATTTGTAATATATAGAGAAAATAGTGATAATTTTTTTTACAGGTTCCTGACATCAAATGTGCCACTGGCACAGGAAGGAACGTAAATCAAGATAAGCGCAAGGAAAGTTCAAGGAAGCGACATGAAGACACTGCATTTCCAACTTCCTTATCTGCAGAGGAGTACGTCTTTCGCAGCAACCTGTTATCGTCACTTGTTGTTTCATGGTCGCCTATGCTGCGTTTGTCAACTAATCTGGGTGCTGTTACTATAAGTGGCTTCTCCAAGACATGTGCTTTACTTGCAGTTGGTGGGAAATGTGGAAAAATTTCCTTTTGGAGATTCAATGAACCAAAGTCTTACACTGTTGATCAGTGCCCAGTCTCTGTTGATGCGATGCTTGTTGGGATCCTCCAAGCTCACACTTCTTGGGTTACTGCAATCAGCTGGGTTGTTCTAGAGTCTGCACCAAAGTTTCTCTTAGCTACTGGGAGCTATGATGGGTGGTGAGTTTGTTCCTCAAAAACCAAAAGTTGTTGCCCAGTTCAATTGTTGTTTTTCTTTTATATTGGCAGACAAAAGTGCTAAGGGGGTTAGAAAATTTAATATTAGATTTCTTGTAGGACAAGTTGACATTTACTAGATGAATATTGTGAAATAGGATATGGAGGCAACAAAATACAAGTGATCATAATCTTGTTCACAAATCACATGCAACTTGAATGTTCTAAGATCTATGTGTGCGCTGATGATAAAACAACATGTTATAGTTCCTTTAAACTCATCTACTTGACAATATCAGCTTACCCCTTACAGCTTCATTTCTTCCAATCACTGTGAAAGATTGAAGTCTAATGGTAAGAGTAACAAAAAAGACTATTCAATATACACATAAACAAAACTAAATAATTATTAGTCAGTGGCAGATTCACACTGACATAGCATATAGACAGACTCAAACATATCAAATTTCCTCTGAATTGTAACAGTTTTTTAAATTTGTAGTATTTCAACAAAAAGGATGCAGAAATTATCATTTCCATTCGAAGTTGTAAAGTTATATTATGAATGAAAAAGGTGAGAGAGAGATGGATGGAGGAAGGGGTTTCGCCTTTTCCATATTTTCCTATTTAAATTCCCAGGCCTAACCGGGGGCTCCTAGTCAGCCCAGCCTGGGCACCTGATAGGCAGAACTAGGCAACTATTAGGCGATGCACCTCGGCAGGGCCACCTAGGTTTTTGCTTAGTTGATTGGCACTGGACCCAGTGCCTACGTGTGCCTTGTCAGTCATCTCCTGCATAGGTACCTTGACTACTAAGTAGTAAGCTTTTTGTGCACACATGTTTTTACTAGGGCAAGTCATTTCTAGTGAACAATCACTTTAGCAGTTAGTTTATCTAAAAACCTTGGAAATTCTTCTTGTTGCAGCATAAAGTTTCTTTTCATGTCTGTGTTTCTTCAAACATGTTACTATTTTACATGTAAGGTCTGTATTTCATGTAAGGCGTAGATAATCTCTTTCATGTGAATCCATGTGTCTCCTGGCAATTAACACATTTTTATCTTTCAACAACCAAATACATTGCTTTGTGCATCTGCAGTGTGAAGTTATGGCTAGGAGATATTGAAGGAGTGGTCACACCTAATGAAGTGAATGATGATTGTGTTTGTCTTTTGAGAGAGGTATAACTGTTTCTATGTTTTGCATAATATGATATATTATTCTGTAGTTCTGGCTATGGACAAAGAAATCTAGTATTCTGTATTTTTGATTCAAATATTTTCTGTCTATTTGGTTTAATGTCTACAGGTGATAGTTGCAGCTGGCCCTGTCTCTGTGCTTTCATGTGTTGCACCTTCAAAGTCTCCCAACGAAATTCTTTTGGCAGTGGGAAAAGGATCTGGCTTATTAGAGGTGTTGCGCTGTGATATATCAAGTGGTGAAATTAAATTTAATAGACAATTTAATGCGCACGATCAAGTGGTAAGTTACCCGTATCTGTGTTACCATGTCCTAAGATATTTTGTCTAAACATGCCACTCTGTTTAGGTCACTGGCGTTGCTTGGGCTTTTGATGGTCATTGCTTGTACAGCTGCAGTCAGGTATATTTTATTTGCTGGTAGCATCTTTGTACTAGTGCAATGCTTGTACTGTTATCATTCTGTGGTTTGTGCTGGACTGCTGGTCCTAGATAATATTGCAATGAGAGGCGGAACCTGAAAATCTCCAGTTGGGGTGGTGGCAGTTGTCATAAAACTTGAGGCAGACATTTTCTTTTCTAGAAATCGTATGCTAAATTGAGCTTTCTGTGTGGATTATCATCAAGTATAGTTTGTGAATGAGCCTCATTTCTGATCTTGGACCTGGATGTTGCATTTTGTTATTCCTTTGCTGAATTTTCTTTCCTTGCATAAGACAATTTGGCTCCTGCACATATTCACGGTTTGTGGGAAAAAGATGAAGAACCAAACTTCAGTTTGTCATCTTTTGATATTTGTAGGACAACTCCGTTCATTGCTGGATATTGCAAGCTGACACTCTTTGTCTGGTTCACTTCCCTCTAAACTCTCCTAGTCTTGCTTATGATAGTAAGAGGACGTCTAGTGAGGTACTACTAGTTCTGGTATGCTATTTCTTAATTTTGTTTTCTTATTTTGATTTGGGAAATGTTTTAAAGATGTTTTTTTACAGATACCACGACATATATTTGATTCCTGTTATGGTCTAGCATTATCCCCTGGAAACTTGGTTCTTGGTGTGGTAAGCAGTCAATTATTCTGATAAGAAGTCAATTATTACTTTGGGCTATCTGTGAATCAATCCTGAACCTTTAAATTGATGTTTCTTTTGCCTATTACACATACACCTTCTCTTAAAGAATGATAGGTTGAAACACCCTGTTTATGTTGATATGTTAATTAAAGAAATATGATACAAAAATTAGTAGAATCGGAGAAACACCTTACCTGAATAACAAATGTATGAAGTGATAAATATTTGAATAAACCTTCATATGGAAAGCAAGTCTGTCTGATTATTACTTCATTGGGTTATTGATATTCGTCCAAATCCCCCGAGGGTTTTGACAATTTCCAGAGATGAGAAACTGATATCTTGTAGCACAATATATTGAGTTGGATAGTTACCTTTCATTATCGAGCCCTTCATGTTCTTTCAAGTGGCCTTGAAGCAAGCTCCAGTCTACTGGGACTCGTTGTCTTTCTTAGGTTTTGAGTCCTCTTTTGGTACTTTTTATTGGTTTTTCTTCTGTGAATATTTTTAAGACTTGTATAGTTATTCATGATATACAGATGGTCCCAATAGAAATCATGTCAAGGTTAACATGCCAAGGTGCAGGTGCAAGTGCTCCACCTGACATGAAAAGTGGAAAAATGTCTCTGGTTGGTTGCATCATGAGTGCTGCCCACTATGTCACATAGGTGTGGGTATGGGTGCAGAGCACTTAAAAAATTTGTGTACAGGGGCACGGCTATACACACACACATGTATATATATGTGTGTGTGTGTGTGTGTGTGTAGACAAAAATAAGATTTAAGCAACCAAAACAATATAGAAAGTTCTATTAAAGAAGATTAAGTCGATGGAAAATTGCTGGTTTCCATAAAATCTGGCTGGAAAATCCTGCTGAATAGGTGGAGTTAGACCATAGGGAACATGAACAACCCTTTAGTATCTATCAAGGGCTCTTCATTTCCATTGTATAAACATGATGGTTTAAAAGAAACCTAATTAGTGGACAAAAATAGACTTGGTCAACTTTGATAGAGTAAAAAAAAGGGCGGATATGGCCATGGATGCATTGACCACACTCGACACTGGTTTGACCATGTCTAGGCCGTGTCCAAGGGTGTACCTGTACTCGTACCTGTATCGACATGGGTACCTCACTCAAACAAAGTATCCATGTGACATAGGCTACCCATGTGCTTGAGAATCTTGATTGAGTCAGGTCAGGTGTATGGGTTGCTGGTCAAATTTGTAAAGAAAGATCTTATGAAATTTTCCATGATACTACTTCTGATCCAAAGAAAGGGAAGGGATTTTCTACTCTTTTCTCCTTTTAGATGAGTTCAGCCAGACCTAGCCCACTAGCTTTGACTTAGTCATTATAGGCTCAGTTTTTCTGTGTCTGACCTTGTGGTCCTTTTTTTCAGTAGAGACCATTTAAATTCAAGCTAGACAAGTGCATGTATGTGCAAGTACACACCCTATCCAGATCTGAGAAAAGCCTCAAAAGTTTTTGAAAAATTTCCTTTCAGGTATATAGACAACCTTTGACTTTATTTAATAAACTATGACTAGAAGTAGGTACTGGTATGTGCAATTGAGGTTGACCTATTTTATGCCTTATTTTAATCTGCTTACCTCCTTTGTGATTCTGCCACTTTTCTGCCTCACCAAAAATATATGCTGATCCATGTTGTTTCTATGTATAAAATAATTAATTGTCACCTGATTGAACATTATATTTCCAGGTTCACAGTGTTGACACTGCCCTTGTTGATCCTATGTATGAATCAAGGTAAGTTCAGGGAAGATAATTTGTTGGCATGCACACATGTACACACACAATATATCTGACATAGGTGTACCGTTTTTATTATACTTGCTTCAAGGAACCTTTTATAACTCTTTCAAAATCTGTGCAGGGCCCAGAGAGCAGCTGTGGAATTGATCTGGACTGGTGGTATGATCAGTGTTTCTCTGGACAATCTGCCTGATGAATATGTTGATGCTGTTCCTGGTTTCTCTGACAAGGACCTGGTTTGCTGGCAATCCAGCATCTTGTGGACCCTTGAGCAGTATGCTTGTTCAGCAAAGCCTCTTATCCTTTGGGATATCATGGAAGCACTCCTAGCTTTTAATCAAGTTTCACCAAATTATGTTGAGACTATTCTTTATAACTGGTTCTTAAGCTGGTGGCCTGACCCAGATTCGTTGGTTTCTCTTGAATCAATGTTGTCTTCCGCACCTAATTTGCTACACATAATTGATTCCAGGCACATGCATCTGATCAATATTATCTGTAGACGACTGGTGCTGCCTGAAATGAAGAGTGTGGCATACAACAGTAAACATGAACTGCAGTCTGTTGACGTTGAGGTAGTTAAACTGTGGTCGAACCTACTTCTACATAGTGAAGCTGAATTACGGAGGAGGCTTGTTGCTTTAACTTTTTCCGCTGTACTATACCTTGCTTCTGGTACTGCCAGTGCACTTCCTCTAGATAGGCCATGTTGGTTTCCAACAGGAGTTGCACAAATGCAGCAGTGGGTAGTTATGAACAATAACTTGGTCCCTGATGACCTTAAACTCCTCAAATTGGAGGTTGATAAGATTCAGAAAAGGTAATTAATTTGGCCGTTTATCCTCAGTCCTGATTGAATTGTGATTCTTTTACTTGCATTAACAATGTTCACTTTCATATATTTTGCTTTGACAATGTCCTAGTTTAGCTTAATCCATTTCTTGTTATGTCTTATATCAGAAGTACAGGATTGTCTAGTCTTGTGATAGTAGGGTTTCTTGTCTAGACATTGTTATTGGGACATCTTTCTAAGAATGATGATCTCTTCCACCATTTCACTGTGTTTCTTCTATTTTTTAGAATATACTTTTGGAGAAAGGATCTAGTGTCAAGCTATTTTGGAGTCCACCAATGCTGCATATCTAGCACAGTGCCAAAGGTTTCTTGTTTAAAACCTTGAAATATTGATTTTATTCTCCTTTTGCAGGCTTTTTTCTGTATGTGAATATGTTCCAGAAGAATGGTGTAGCTTTTGTCCTTCACTAGTACCATTTGAATCTCCAGAGGTGGCGTATTGTGGTGGTACTGGATGCAACTATGTAGGTGGAGAAAAGCACAAACTTCTGCGATGTGCAGCTTCCATGCAGGTTTGTGATGCTAGCCCGTCATGGTTTTGCATGTGCTGCCAAAGATATGTCTACAAACTTGCACCAAGTACGCTGTTTATGGTACATTCATCACAATATTCTGGTCATATGACAGAGTCAACCTTTCTGCAGACATATTCAATACCTTGCTGTCCTTTTTGTGGGATACTTCTGCAGAGATTGCAGCCAGAGTTCCTTCTTTCTACATGCTTAGTTTAAGTGTGTCTTGGCACTGAGCTCGATTAAGTTGATTTATGTCTGGATCCCATTCAAATTCTCCAAGCTATGGAGTGCAAGAGTGCCGGTGTCAGTGTCCTCACTGAAGCTCTTGGTTCTTCTGCTCACTTAATAGGTGTAGTTATCTTATTGTGAGAACAACATCGTTCATCAAATATTCTGCCATCTGTAAGTGATCATGAATAATCCTGCACAAGTAGGGGGATGCTTCTTTCTGTGGGAATACATTTGGACAATGTCATCTGGCCTAAGTAAATTGGTTCTTTTTACTCTGCTAGAGAAATCAAGCCATATTAAGGCTTCAGTTTTGATGGTTACTTGTATAAATCTGGAAAACAGTTTAGAACCCCTACATGCTTGCTTGGAAAATTCCAAACTTAAGTGAACAATGGCTTGAGTGTGAAGTTTCATTTTGTGATACTTCTGCGACTGGCAGTTTTCATCATCCCATGATTTCAATTGGGAATGTTGAAGTTTCATGTAAGAAGGCTTATCGCTGAAAATTCTTTTTAGGATTCTTGAGCAGTTACATGCCTGGAATGCAGATGCAGCTGAAGAAGGAGTTGGTGACAGCTGAAAGCTGTATGATATTCAATGCTTTTGATTCAGGAACAACTGAGATCACATTTCTTAGTATCCTCCAATCTCCACTACCCATCAGCTATGTTAGCTGAAAAGAGTTGGCTTTAGGTCTGAGGTGATTGACTCTCTCTTACTGGTTTTATGACAGCAAGTGATCTTGTCAAATGTGGTTATGGTTAGAGGGCTTCTAGGAGAGAGAAAAGGATTTGCTTGGTAAGAAAAATTGGTAGATTCCATAAATAGAACAGCTTTTGATGGAAATGGAGCTTTGAAAGAGGCCCATATGGTAAGAGATGGTGGGGACCTTCATGCACCCTGTGCAGTTTGCTGTTGGCTAGTTAAGCAAGATATGGTCAAAAGGTTGGCTTCATAATGCTGGGACTTGGGAGTATGGGTGAAGATGGGTCAGATATGGTGCAACCAAACTAAACTAACTACCCTCAACCCCCCGTCTCTCTCCCCCCCCCCCCCCCCCCCCCCCCCCCCCCTCCCCACCCTCTCAAAAACAAAAAGAAAAAAATATCAGCACCACTTGTTGGTAATGTGACACTGAGTTATGAAAAGGAGCTCCTTTTATTCTATTTGTGTCAAAAGAAGAGCTATGGGCTTTGCAGGACAAGATTCTTGAAGAGTTGAGTGCTGATCAAATGAGCGTCTAATTCCTGAATGATGCCTGTTGATGTGTGTTACAATGGTGAGCATAACAGAAAGATAGGCTTCCTGATTGTGCTATAAATGAGGGCTGACTGGTGGATGTTTCAAATGGCCTAAAGGAGGGAAGAGTGTGGTGAAATGGACGGTTGATGTGAAAGTATGCTGTGCCATCCAGGGCCTTCACATGAATCAGCATTCCATCCCTACGCCAGTAAATGTTCCATCATCAATATGCTTGAGAACTGAAAAATGCATTAGGTGTGCAATCAAGAGCTATCATGATCATCTTCAAGAATCATGCCCTTACTACTCGGGTTTGGCTTTATGGGAATATTTTTCTCCCATCAGTTCCCTATGGAGACGTATCTTAATCAGCTTAACAGTGACTTCTACTGCATATCATGCCTGGCTTTGAAATACAAAATTAACAGGTAAAATCAATGCCTGCCTTTTTTCACATAATAAATGAGTGGTCTGCGCAAGCTGTCCAACGGGATCACATTCTTATTGTAGTTGCTTGCATTTTGGTGGTCAATGGAGCATGTAGATATTCATACTTGCTTTTTGTTATGGGTCTCGGTTGGGCCCTTACCCGCAACAAACTCTATTTAAACATAGATTGCCGTTCTTGTTCATAAGTAGAGATATAAGGGGCATCCGAGGCCCATGCTTGTAACCAACCCTCACTTTTGGTGACGATTGTATATTCTGTCTACAGGTGAATTTGTTGCACTCTGCAGGTTACAGAAACTTAGATTTTGTGTTGATGACATGTGGTGGTGATTTTGTTTATGAACCTCAATTAGGTTTCCCAAAATTGTAAATGTTCCCCAAATTCAAAAATCTGCATTTTGATCTCTTCTTAATGCAAACAGCAAGCTATATTTCTCGCATTTAATCGGTGGCTAGTTTATGCACGGCAAGGGCTAAAAGATGTGGTAGAAATCTGTGAGATGATTATGTATGTGCTAGATGCCCAGTTCCTTTCCAACATTGTACTTTTTGTATTACTTTGAAATTGAATTTACGTTCACTCTCAAACCCCTCCAACTTGCTCGTGGGTTTTTCTTCTTTTTGTGGAGAAAAAGTTTGCCAAGTTTGAGGGGTTTATAACGACCCTCGGCTAGCCAAGGTTTTCACTCGGGCTTTTATTTATTTGTTTTTGGTTTTTTTTTCTTTTTTCATATTTTATTTTCAGATGGTCGGAGGCTCATCCTTTCAAGTCGTTACCGGCCCTTTGGATCGTGATGGACCTTGAAAATTCGAGGACTTTTACGCAGAAATTTATATGGCACTTTTACGTAGAAATTTATATGGCAATACTTAAACCATTCTGGGGAATTCAGTGGAACTGTAACAGCATTTAACATTTTCCCAGTCCCTACAAACTAGTGAAAGATGGGGGATATGAACAATGTAAAGAAAAGCCACTCGAGGCTTTTTTTTTTTTAGAAAAAAGGCCTCGAGGCAGAGTTGTGAGGCGCACGTGTCCCTAAAGTATACGCCTCACTTGGTAAGGGCATACGCCTCTGTCCGTGGCACGCTTCATGTTTGAGGCGCATGCCTCAAGGATGGAGCCTATTTAGTTTTTTTTTTTTTTTTTTTTTTAATTTAAAAAAAATTAAAAATCACATAAAATTAGTCAAGCGCTTCACATGTAGCCTTAATTAAACTCTGTTTACATCCTTAAATTTCCTTTTCTCTATCCCAAGTCACCTCCGGTCATCGTCTCTATGCTTTTGTCGAAGAATGAGCTTTCTTCACTGCAGCTGAGAAGGTACAAGGAGCTCCAAATGAAGCTCTTGGCCGACCTAAATGTTGATGCCGCTTCGCCGAACATATCTTAACTTAAAGGCTTGCTTCTGCTTGCTGTGTTCATTCTTAGTTTTGTCGCAGGCACACGACAGCAAGGCACTGGCCGTATAAACCTTTGAGTTTTGTTTTCTCTTCTATGTTCCTATGTTGGTAGCTTGAAATGTTTCTTCCTATCCTTCAAAACGATGGTTATCAAACAAAATCATGAAAAATTTATATTTTCCTCCTTCCTGTTAGTGTACAATAGTAATCTAGATTGTTGTTCTAACCACTACGGTACTCTTCCTATTTCATATATACCTAATTTCATTATGCTCTTCTTCTTTTTTCTTTTACTTTTTCCATTTTTTTGAAAAAAAAATCAAATTTTATATAACTCGTTGATTTGTTCAAAAGTGTCTTATCATCTCTTAGATTCTATCCATAAGTTGGGTCTTTTGACAAGTGGCTCCTCTGTAACTGGTGTTGCATGAGCATAGAGCCCACATGCAGTGGCTTAATATATATATATATATATATATATATAGTCTTGAACAAAAGAATGATCAAGAAAACCAATTGACAGCCCCGCATGCCTTGGCCCCATCAACAACAGTTCATTTCTTCCATCTTTCAATGGATTTTTGTCTTTGTTTACCATGTCTTTGTGTTAATTTGGATTTACAAATTATTATGGTTTGCATTGTGTATTATTCTTTATTGATATGCTTAGTATTGTAGTCATCTTTTTCAGTTTTGTTGTTATTTTTATAAATATAATATAATTTACAAATTTTTTCGTGAAGCTTACGCTTCAATTAACGCCTCGCCTCATCAGATACTCAACCCTTCGCCTCGCTTTATCGCCTTTTACAACATTGGATATGAATGTTCTCATCGGCGAGATCCTTTATTAGGCACACCAGGTTGGAGTCACTTTGTTGTCGGTTTAGATGAAGATTTGAGTTGCAAAAGTACCAAAAATTTCTCGATTGGGGATGGAGTTAGTTTCGGGCCTTACCACTAGGGCCCTAGCGGACCCATGTGAGCCATGCCAGTGTCAGGTAAGCGGGCCTGGTGCGCTTCACAATCCACAAAAGACAACAAGTTCCATTGCAAGACACCACTTACACATCTCGGGCGACAAAACATTAGAGTTGCATATCCCCACCCAAGTTTGTCTTGGTTCCCTTTCATTTGTAATGGTGGAGAAGTTGTAGAGCCCACCAAATTTCGTGCCACAGGAGAAACGATGTTACATACCAGCAAGCTTACCGGTGTCGCGTGCACATTTGTCTCAATAATGATGATCCTTCAAATACAAAGCTCCCTCAACCGTCCATGTCATGGTGCCTTTCCCACCAGAGAAAGAGAGTCAGCTAGAGCCCACCAAATTTCGTGCCACAGCAGAAACGATGTTACGATACCAGCAAAGCAAGCTTACGGGTGTCGCGTGCACATTTTAAAAGACGTGATGAGATGAAGCCTCATCTCGAGCTGTGCAAATTTGGGGAGAAGGAAATTGGAGAGTACGAAGAGGCAAAGAGTGAAGGCATCTTGGGTGAAGACACCTTGGGAGTCAAGAAAAACGTTTCACAAATCAAGAGAAACGTTTTAGATACCAAGGAATCTAGAATTAATTCTTCCCATCCTAAAACTGTTATAAATAGTAGTGTTATGAAAGGAAACTCCAAGCCGTGTGAAAGTGGGTGTGGCTGAATAAAGAAAATCTTTTTTCTTTCTTCGTGGATATAGGTTCTCTTTGAACCGAACCACGTTAATTCGAGTGTCTCTTCTATTTTCCTTTATGGTATCAGAGCTTGTGTGAGTTACAGAGTTATTCATGGCATCATCATCCTCGACGCCGCCCGCTTATTCATCGTTGTATCCTTATCCGTATACACTCAACATCTCCAACTTCATATCGTTGAAGTTGACTCAAGATAATTTT
>JAANDH010000744.1:0-145215 GCA_011799765.1 Nymphaea thermarum
TCAAGAGTTTTGTTGAATGATATTGTTATGACTTATGAATTTTCAATTTTGATGTGTATGAAACTATGAAATATGAATGATGAACGCGTAAGTTTATGTCAATAATAAGTCTATCATTAGCTCAAGCAAGTTTTCTATGAAGAATTTGTTATTTTTAATTTTTTCTGATTTTTTTATAATTTTTTCGATTTTTTTAAAAAATTTTCTGATTTATTAATAATTTTTTAAAAAAATTTACGATACGGTTACGATACGGCATATCTTAAAGCCCGAACGATACGCCTTACGATACGCTTTTTACAACATTGGTTTCAAGTGTTACAAAATAAAGGAATAGTAATGAAATTTTTTCTAGGCAGGCTGCGGAAATTAGGAAGCTTGTGTTAGGCGTCGGTCTGAGCCAACTTGTTAGGCGTCTGTTTAAGCTTAGTAATTTGCTTTAGTCTGTGCTTTCGTCTGTTTCAGTGTATAGTTAATGGGTTGGTCAATGGACCCAGTACTTGGGTCGGGGAAGGAATTAGAGAGCCTAACCCAACCCACTTAATGCTTGTATGTAGCTAAGCAGGGGATTACAACCCTAATACTAATGAAATTTTCGCTGTTACAAAGTGGAGGCTGGGCTTTCACCAAGAGTTGGTGTGAGTGACTGCTGTTTAGCGTGAAGTCCTCACATTGGCAGCAGAGTTGGAACTATGGCTGCGTCCAGCAAGGTGACCTCGAAGGATGTCATGGCTGCCGTGGAAGCCCATCAAGAACGCTCGGAGGAGACGATGGAGATTATAAACCGTCGTCTGCAGGCGGTTGAACACCAGAACATGGAGGCTAAAGCACGGATGCAGACGTTCATGGCAGAGCATTCCTCATTTGATGTCCTTGATGCGAGAAATGTTGAAGTCAAGCAAGGGAACAGGGTCGACCAACACCAATCGCACGGAGGCTGCTGACGGTGAGTTGCGACCTCGAAATTTGAATCCTCCCCCTCCTCCATCTTCTTCCCCATCTTCAGTCCCGCCTTTGCATCCACCTCCGCCACCTGCGACAAGAGGTACACCGATGGCCTCACCGACAGTTGGGATAGAGGGTTGGGTCCATCGCCATGGAAGCAACCCAAGATGGATTTTCCCCGTTTCTCTAGTGAGGATCGCTTAAGTTGGATCTTCAAGGTGGGAACAATTTTTTGATTGCCACAATATCGAAGGAGAACAGAGAGTCAGCCATGCCGCGGTGCACTTCGAAGGAGCCACCGTCAAGTGGTATAGATGGCTCGTAACTCAGCAAGGAAGAACAACGTGGGCAGGACTGGTCGATGCCATGAAAGCTCGGTTTGGACCGTCAGCATACATAGATTACAACGTTGAGCTGACGAGAATCAGACAGAAAGGCACCGTGGTAAATAACCACGAGCGCTTTGAAGACCTCAGCAATATGGTTCGTGGGTGGCCCTTAGACGCATTGATTGGGGTGTTTGTAAGGGGACTGCGAGACGATCTGCACATTGAGGTCTAGGAGGCCAAGCCCAGAAACCTATCTGAATGTTTTGAATTGGCAAGGCTGGTGGAGGGAAAGCATAGGGAAAGCATTGCAGACTGATCTATGGCATCACATACTCAGAGAGAAACCAGCGTCAGACCACCCTGCGTACAGAGGCAGCCGCAGCACCTGTAGCTACTTAGAAGCCGAACCAAATGGGACATCAAGTGGTCCGTTGCCTCACGCCAGAACAGATCAAGGAGAAGCGTCGTCGGGAAATTTGCTTCCACTGTGACCAACCGTGGACACCTGGCCACACTTGTCGAAAACTTCATATGTATCTGGTAGAAGAAGAAGATGAACCGCCAGATGAATTTGAAGGAGGAACCGAACCAACGACAACCATGCAGGATGATGCGAGGTTACTGAAGGGGGTCCCCCTGAAATCTCTTTCCATGCTCTGGCAGGGGAAGGAGCAGGTTTTGCCACTAAGAATGTCCAGCAAGAATCTCTAATTTTATTTTTCTGCCCTAATCCGAAAATCTTTATTTAATACCCTAATCTCTGTCACCTAACCGTAATCCCTGCCATCTGCCCTAATCCCAAAATTTTTGTTTTATCTCTGTTTGCCCTAATCCCAAAACTTTCTGTTTTATCTCTATTTGCCCTAATTCCTGCCATCGGCCCTAATCCCCAAATTTGTATTTTTATCTCTATTTTCTGATTGCTATCGTCTGCCCTAATCCCTGACGTCTACACTTAATCCCAAAATTTTTGTTTCCCTCTGTTTTCTGATTGCTGCAACTATGGATCACAACCGCAATTCCACCATCTTGTCGTCCAGTTTCCTCTCTCAACTCATCTCACAAAAGCTAAACCATACCAACTATTTGACATGAAAAAGTTAAATAGTCAATTTCAATAAGAGTCACCGTCTCTATGGACATATCAATGACACCACACCTGCGCCACCGGAATGGATCATGCAGGAGGTGAAGAATGTTATAGGGCAAGTTCAAGAAACCGTTGCAGAAATCAATCATGAATATGAGACGTGGATGACTCATGATCAATCTCTTGTTGCATATATCACCTCCACATTATCTGAAGAAGTTCTGGCGGCGCGTTGATGATGATCTTTCAGCACTTGAGTTGTAGAATATATTCGCTACCTCGTATTTTCAAGTATCATAAGCGAGATTTCTGCAACTCAAGAGGCAATTTCAAAATATCAAGCGACCAACATGCTCAGTTTTGGAGTACTGTAAAAAATGTCAGCGACCATCTTGCAATCGGCACCCAGTTAGTAATAAGGACAAGGTACAATAGGCTCTGAGTGGATTGGGGTCAGATTTTGAAGTTTTCTATACTGTTTTAGAGGTATTATATGTTCTTCCCTCTTTTAAGACTTGAAAGCAAAATTGATTCAGCATGAAACAATTCATATACAACGACAAGAATTACCTTATTCTAATAGTCATAATGTGCTAGTCACTAGCACCTATGCTTTGCAAGGAAGTCGTCCTAGAGTTTGGAACACACAAGCAGGGATGGAGAGAGGTATTCTTCCTACACCAAACACAAATGCACATGCAAATGTACCATGAAGAATACCTACTTGTTTTTATTGCAATAAGAGGTGTCGTGAAGTCAGAATGTTGGCATAACCCTCAAAATAAAGGAAAACAGGTTAGGCGTAACAATAAGGCAGCAGAGTCAACTGTGTCGAACATGATAGCAGCATCAAACATTCCTCCTAATGTGCAGCAGATGCTAATGATAGCTCTATCTAGAGTCAATCTTAAACAAAACGAGGACCGACAATGGTATGTGGATTCTAGTGTTGCAGCTCATGATGATGCAGGTAAGCTCTCTCTTACTTAGCTAAAAGTTCAACTGTCACAAGAGATGGTTCTCATCACAAAATATCATATGTCACACGGGTACTCCTCGAAGAGTACCTGTATGGTACTGGTACGACACCGGTACGGGTACGGGGTTGGGTACGCCATAAATGTGCGTTGACCGTACCGGGTACGGTCAATGCACCGGAGGTCATTTTTGACCTTTTCTGGACACGGTCAACTTTGACCGAGTCCAAATGTGTCTTTTTTTAAGTTTAACGATTTTTCGATTTTATCGTTTAAAGCTCGAAACCCTTAAAACATGTTTTCGTTAAGGGTTTCGTAACTTCGTTCTCCTCTCAACGTGCGACGGCCGGCGACAGGCAAGGGCGGCGACGGCAGACGATCGGCGATGGCGATTGGCGACGGCAAGAGGCGAACAACAGTGGTATATTTTTGTTTTTATCATTTTTAGTTCATTTTCTTTGGCTCTGCCCCTGCTGATCTTACTTCTGTCGCCGGCGACGGCAGGGAGATGATTTTACATCTATCGTCAACATTTTTTCTGAATTTTTTGAAGCTAAAATGATTCCAGTGCTTATTCTGCCATAAACAAGTGAAATGCCGACATGATAGTGGAATATTTTTGTTTTGATGATAAAATCATAAGTACAAGTGAAGCAGTCACTCTAATGTATTTTTGCTGGTTTAATCATGTGTTAAATGGGTTCTTCACTTCTTTGGTAGGTGAAAGAATCAATTTTGTGTGCCTCTGTAAGTCAATTTCCAATATTTTTGAGCATAATCTCTTGCTGGTTGAGAAGTAGCCCACAATTTGTTCCATCGAAACCCTTATTCTGCATATTCTGTATTGCATGTTCTATACTGATTGAGAATAAGTCCTATTTCAGAACGTTCTTTGCTGCATGTTGTCTTTTATTTGGAATGATCTTTGTTTCTATTGGTTTTGTGTTGCAGCTCTTTTGCTAGGTGCTTTTCATAATAGTTGTAAATTGTCATGGCTGATAAAGGAAAAGAAACGATGCCTGTAAGTGGAAGTGGAAATTTACTGAGCCGCAGTAGTAGTGTTAGTATCAATGCAATAGAGAAGGATAATCCATCTCAGCCTCTTTGGCGCCATGTGAACAAACTAGGAAAAGGACCAGGTGATGGTGGGAATGTAATTTTTTCTTACAAATTATGTAATGTGACTTACACTGGCTCTTATACACGTTGCAAAGCACATTTATTGCATATCTCAGGCGTTGGAATTAGACCATGCCCAAAAGTCACCAAAGAGATGATTCAGATATTCAAAAAAGAACAGGATGCAGCTGAGACGAAGAAATCTTCATCCAAGTGAAGTGTATCTGTTCCTCTTTATGCTTTTGAACAAGGTGAAGATTGTTCAAAGAAAAGGAAAACATTATCACAAGCATTCAATAATATGGGAAGGGCAGAGATGGATAGAAGGGTCGGAAGGTTTTGTTTTTTGCATGTTCACTTCCTTTTAATGCAGCTAGAAGTCCTTATTGGAAAGATGTTGTTACAGGTTTGGCTAACTACAGTTTGAGTGGTTATGTACCCCCAAGTTCAGAGAAGTTGAGAACAGAAATTCTTGCAGACGAGAAGGCAAACGTTGAAAAATTATTAGAGAATAAGAAATTTTCATGGATACAATATGGAGTATCCATTGTTTCTGACAGGTGGACTAATATACAAAGGCGGCCACTGATCAATTTTATTGCTTATTCGATTGATGGACCAATCAGCATCTAGGGAGTATAAAGATGCTGAGTATTTAAAAGGGCTATGTATAGAAGTCATCAAAGAAGTGGGTGAGGATAATGTTGTGCAAATTGTTACTGATAATGCTCCAGTTTGCCAACGAGCAGGGATGAATTTGGCAAGTGATCCCAAATATAGTCATTTTTTGGACTCCTTGTGAGGCACACAGTATAAATTTAGCACTTAAAAGTATTTGCAACCCATCAAAAGATTATCCAAATGCAGGTTTGTTGTGTTCATGGATTGAGGAGCTTGAGCATGATGTCAGAAACATCAGAAATTTTGTTGTAAACCACAACAATGCTCTTGCTATATTTAATAGGTATTCTGATTTGAAATTGTTGAAGGTAGCAGAGACTCGTTTTGCATCCATTATTGTAATGATAAAAAGAATAAAGGAGGTGAAACATGCATTGACCCTTATGGTGACTGACAATGATTGGGACTTTAATCGAAGTGATGACATTGTGAAGGCATCAGAAATTAAAAAAAATATTTTAGATGATGAATGGTGGGATAAAGTTACATATTTTCTGCAGTTTACAGAGCCTATTTGGCAGATGCTGAGAGAAGTTGATAAAGAAGGGCCCATGCTTTATAAAGTTTATGATATGTGGGATAATATGATTGAAAAAATTCAAAACATCATTTTTAGACATGAGAAGAAGAATGTTGCACTTGATGATTCTGAGTTTTTCGATCATGTGCATAAAATTTTAGTAAGAAGATGGAACAGAAGCAATAACCCTTTGCATTGTATGGCACACTCCTTAAATCCCAAATATTATGGACAAACATGGTTGGCAGGAGGTATTGGTCGTGTTCTTCCTAATCGAGATCCAAAAATATCAAAAAATAGGGAGATATGTTTGGGAAGACTATTTTTTGATCATCATCGGTTGAAGATAATAAATAATGAGTTTGCAACCTTCTCTGGTGGAAGAAATGATTCAATACAAGCTAAAATGGCAAGAAATGAAGAAGATCCTGTTAATTGGTGGTTATGTTTTGGAGCAACGACACCAAATCTCCAACAACTTGCATTGAAGTTATTATCTCAACCTGCAACCTCTTCACGTTGTGAAAGAAATTGGAGCACTTATTCTCAAATTCACAACATCAAGAGAAATAAGCTAACTAGTAAGCAAGCAGAAGATTTAGTTTATGTCCACTCCAACCTACGCTTACTTTCACGTACTTCAGATGATTACAGGTATTTCTTTCTTTTCGTATTTTTTATATGTATACATAAATACATATGTAATTATGTATATTATTATTATGTTGGTTGTTTAAAGTTAATATTAACTTAAATCATATTTTGATTTGGTTGCAACTTGCAGTTCAGGATCATCCAACTATTGGGATGTTAATGCAGAGGACAATGACGTGGACCTTGAAGGAGAACATGATTTGCATGCTCTGAATATGGATCTTACAGAACCTGTTGTTCCTTCTTATCTTGATGATGCAACTAAGGAGTGAGGAGAATGAAAATCAACAAAGCTGATGTATTTTGAATGTTAATTATGAAATTGAGGAGAATTTTGGATTATGATTTATGAATATGACGATATGTTATTCTGTTTGTAATTTTTGATATAGATATGTGCAAATATGTTATTTTTCTGCATTTTTTTACATATATACATGTGTGTGTACGGCCGTACCCTCGTACCCAAGTTTTTTTAAAATAGTCTATACCCGTACCTATGTGACATAAAAAATATGTCATACTGGAAGTGCACACATATCCATGGCTTATTCTTCCATACCTTTAAAGAATGTTCATGTTGTTCCAGATGTCAAGAAAAATATCATTTTCATGTCAAAACTTATTAATGAAACTCATTCTTCTGTTGAGTTTACTTCTTCTTCTGTTTATGTCAAGGATGCTCGAACCAAGAAGACGTTTGTTGAGCGTGTTCGCAAAGGAGACATGTACATCATTGAAGAAACTCCAAAGGTGTCCAAGTCATGTGTTTCATATTCATCTTTTCTCAGTCATAGTAAAGTCAATATGGTCAATATTACATAGTATGATAAGCCATTCATTTGGCATGGTCGTTTAGCCCATTGCAGTCTGTCTTTCATTCAAGGTCTTGTTGCAGACAGACTATTACATAAGTCCAGTCAATGAATCTAGCATATGCTCAAGTTGTCATATTTGTAAGAGTCATGCTCTTCCTTTTCAATCAATAAATAAGTGAACTTCGAAGTTATTTAACACCACATATTTTGATGTTTGGGGGTCTGTTTCTATTTCTTCTTCTTTCGAAAGCAAATATTATGTTGTTTTCATTGATTCCTATTCACGTTACACATGGATTCATTTCATAAAAAGAAAATTAGAGGTTTTTCGCTTGTTCACTCAATTTCATGTCTTGGTCCAAAACAAATAACCTAGTAGTATTGTGCATTTCCAATGTGATGGTGGTGGTGAGTTCATTTCAAATGAATTTACTAAGTACTTACTAAATCATGGGATCACTAGAATTTCATGTCCACACACATCACAACAGAATGGTATTGCTGAAAAAAAGCATAGGCACATAGTTGAAAGTGCTCTAAGTATGATGCATAATACAGATGTGCCCATGAATTTATGGACTGAAGCCTTCAACATTGTTGTTCATGTTATTAATCGACTGCCACTATCCATACTTGAAGGAAAATCTCCATTCTTTATTTTACATCAAGAACAGCCAAATTATGATGAACTACGTGTTTTTTGATGCATTTGTTATGTTCATGTTGATGTTTTCTTGAGAAATACATTTCAAGATCCAGCTGTTATGTGCAGATTTGTGGACGTGTGCATATTTCATGACATGTTTTTGATGAGCACAGGTTGAAAAACTTAAAGGAGCCACATCCGATGTTCAATACAAGCAATAATACATATGATTCATGGTTGAGCTCTGAAATATTAGGCCAAGGAGATGATGCATATCACACACATTGTGACAAAATTATAAATGATTCTGAGGCAGCCTCAAGTGTTCAGATGGATAGCACGTCTTCGCCTAACTGGTTTTCAGGAATAGTAGATACTCGACGATCAATTCCAGCAGCCGCTCCATAAACTGTCATCACTTGCCCACGTAGATCAGAACGTGTTCGACACCCTATTGATAGATGGGTAAGTTATGATAACTTCTCTTCAGATTTTCAACTTTTTATGAACACGCATGCAAGAACAAGTATTGGGTCGAGGCCATGAATGAAGAAATGGCTGCTTTAAACAAATGTCAAACTTGGGCGATTGTTCCTCGTCCGGATAATAAGAATGTAGTGGGTTCAAAATGGGTTTACAAACTCAAATATAAACCCGATAGAAGTATTGATAGACGTAACGCTCATCTTGTGGCTAGAGGCTTTACCCAATAGTACGGGAAAGATTATGATGAGACTTTCAGTCCAGTTATCACGATGGGAACAATACGGGTTGTCATTTTTCTAGCAATCTCACATGGATGGACTTTATATCAGTCTCCGTGGGAGCAGATCTGGTGTTAGGGGTGGCAATGGCTACGCAACAGGAACAATACGAGTTGTCATTTTTCGTCAATCTTGGTCCAGCGCTACGGTGATAATTTTATATTGTTAATTAAAAAATTTGAAAAAATTGAAAAAACAAGTGATATCAGTCTCCGTGGGAGCAGATCTGGTGTTAGGGGTGCAATGGCTACGCAACAGGAACAATACGAGTTGTCATTTTTCATCAATCTTGGTACAGCGCTACGGTGATAATTTTATATTGTTAATTAAAAAATTTGAAAAAATTGAAAAAACAAGTGATATCATCTTTTTAATTCTCAAACAACTTATAATTGGTCGATATGTTATTGAATAAGAACTCAAACACAATAAGAGGCCTCAAAGTCATAGCAAGCAATAACCTTATCCCAACTTGTTAAAACAGTGTTTCAGAAGAAGATACGCACTCATTAATAAGATGTCTTGAGGAACCAGATCAACAAACACAAAGGGAGAAGGATTATGAGGAAGTTAACTAACACTGTTCTGATAATTTTATATTGTTAATTAAAAAAATTGAAAAAACAAGTGATATCATCTTTTTAATTCTCAAACAACTTATAATTGGTCGATATGTTATTGAATAAGAACTCAAACACAATAAGAGGCCTCAAAGTCATAGCAAGCAATAACCTTATCCCAACTTGTTAAAACAGTGTTTCAGAAGAAGATACGCACTCATTCATAAAATGTCTTGAGGAACCAGATCAACAAACACAAAGGGAGAAGGATTATGAGGAAGTTAACTAACACTGTTCTAATTGAAGCACGGATTAGCAAAAATGTCAGAGGAATATCAAGCAATAGAAATATCCAATACATAACACCCGACAGTCACCTATCTGTAAGTTTCTAGATTAACCAATTGTGGAATTCCCCGTTCCATAGTAAGTGACCGAGATTCTCTCTTTTTGAGCCATTTTTGGAAAGAATATTTCCAACTACAGGGCAGCAAGCTGCAGATGAATACAACCTACCACCCACAGTCTGATAGCCAAACAGAAATTGTCAATAAAAGCCTATAAACTTACGGGTGTTGCTTTGCAGGGCAGCGACCAAGACTATGGGCTGACTACCTGTCATGGGCAGAGTATGCCTATAACACAAGGTGGCATTCTTCTACAGGGACCACCCCATTGGAAGCTATTTATGGCAGAACCCCTCCCGATATAACAAGGTATCAACCAGGGACAGCTAAGGAGGAGGATGTTGACGCACAACTAAGATGCAGGGATGCCATCTTGAAGGACCTCAAGCGAAATTTGGCTGCTGCCTGCAATCGTATGGTTCTGCAATATAACTGACGCCACCGAGATCAGCAGTTCAAAGTAGGACAATGGGTGTATCTTAAGATAAGGCCACCCATGGATTGGGAACCAAGTCAACGAGAGGTAATGTCAAGCTCGCATCTCGTTTTGTAGGCCCTTACCTCATTACAAGAAAAGTGGGAACTTTGACAGATGAACTACAGCTACCAGCAGGCAGCCAGATCCACCCTGTTTTTCGTGTTTCCAAGCTCAAAGCATGCTACCTAACTCCCACAGTTGAAGAGATAAGTTTGGCACCAGCTCTGCATGGCCTTCCAACCTTGTTCCATTATCGCAGGTTGGGCACGCGGAAGGTAACAAAGAATAACAACATAATTACTGAATGGCTCATTGAATGGAACAGCTATGAGGACTTACCTGCTACCTAGGAACTTGCAGAAGACATTCAGCACCATTTCCCTGAATTCACACCTTGAGGACAAGGTGTTACTATAAGGGGGAAATACTTGTTAGGCGTCGGTCTGACCCGACTTGTTAGGCGGTTGTTGAAGCTTAGTAATTTGCTTTAGTTTGTGCTTTCATTTGTTTTAATGTATAGTTAATGGGTCGGTTAATGGACCTTGGGTCGGGGAAGGAATTAGAGAGCCTAACCCAACCCACTTAATGCTTGTATATAGCTGAGCAGGGGATTACTACCCTAATACTAATGAAATTTTCGCTGTTACGAGGTGGAGGCTGGCCTTTCACCGAGAGTTGGTGTGCGTGAGTGCTGTTTAGCGTGAAGTCCTCACAGCTTGCCTGCCTGATATATGCACTTTTCCCTATACAGATACCTCCAATAGGAGGAAGGATCTATAGCAAAAGAGATATATTACACAGTACCTCTTCAAGCTTTTTCTCTGCTTCACAAGAGAGACGGCCACTTTCATCCAAAGTAACTCCCTGAAAAATCAAATGTGTCAAAGACTAATGCTTATAATTTAAGCAGGTGATATATCAAAAACTGAAAACGATAAACACACCTCATCTTTAGTAGGATCATCATATTGAGGAAGGATTGTTTTCTGAGAAGAAGCATCAACACTAAACCTAGTATACAACAGAGAAAAAGAGAAATGAGAACATAACCGTGCAAATGAAGAAAGACACCATGTTAGAGATCATGATATGTATACTTGTCCTCATAAATCCCACTTTTCTTCTTTGCAGCCTTGTAAGCCTCGTCCCTCTGTTTTTGTTCTCCAATTTCAACATTTTCAAGCATATCAATCTCTGAAATAAAGAAATCTTTGGTGAGATTGAGGAGTACCTGTTATTCAAATAAGCCATATCTATCCATCTATCTACCTATCTATATATATATATATATATATATATATATATATATATATATATATATATATATATATATATATATATATATATATATATATATATATATATATATATATATATATATATATATATATATATATATATATATATATATATATATATATATATATATATATAAATCTTTGGTGAGATTGAAGAGTACCTCTTATTCAAATAAGCCATATCTATATCTATATATATATATATATATATATATATATAGGAAAAGAAAAAGATAGAGAGAGAGAGAGAGGCAAGTGCTAGACACATCAGGAATCATTTTGGATATTGAGTTTTTGCACAGACAGTTGAAGGAAAAAAGAAGACAAGGCATTTTCGTCACCTAGTATTAATTCACGACTCTTTCGCCTTTCTTTCTCTCAACCATTCATGAGCAAAACCAGCTCAATGGTGAAGATGATTCTTGATGGTCTATCACCTAAGGGTCTGGCACCTACCCTCTCTCTCTCTCTCTCTCTCTCCACATATACAAAAAATGAGCCTTACTATATACATATATTAAAATATATATATATATGCACTAATTTCAATTGTTGGGTCATGCAAGATTGTGTGGTTATAAAGATTGTCAACATCAAAAGGAGTTGTCAACTCAAATAGTGTGATTATCAGTTGAGTTTTGAAGAAGTTATTTCAACCGGTCTGGAATTATCTGATCATACTGACCTTAGCGATGCTCATTTTCCAAGTCCCCCGCCCACACCACCCAATATATATGTGTGTGTGTATAACAAAGATCAGATCATTGTCACATATATCGTGTATAGGTATTATATTATACGGCAAGGAATTTTTTGGGTATAATACAGCAAAGTTGTATATCTAGACTAGAGAATATCTCGGGAAAATCTCGGCAAATTTTTTAAAAATTTAAAACATTTAATAATTCGTGAAAATTATTAAAAAATAAAAAATCATAAAAAATACGAAAAAACACAAAAAACCCGTATAATACACGTTTTTTATTTACTGACATTTTTTAAAAAAGATGTGTTTTTCTCACGTTTTATACGAACTGACTTATTTTTCTCTTATTATACGCATGACGCTTTTTCTGTAAAATAAAACAAACATACACATATAACTATATCAGGAGATATTTTCCATATGAAACTATTAGTTTCTAAAAGTAATAGGAAATTCTTGGCAACTTTAGTGTAGAGAACAACCAAAACAGCATGATTTTGCCTACTCAAAAGAGAAAGGAGGCACCTCCTCCATTTATCTTTTCAGAGAGGGGGGACAAAAGGGTGAGAAGGGGCCTACTTTGTTCTTTCATTCAAAAGAGCTTGACTGCTTGTCGTACAGTCCTTGATCTTTACGGACATTAGACACATACATTACTATGTAGAACATACACATGCAGATAAATATATATATATACATATATGCACGCACACACACACACACACATATATATATATAATGAGTTAAACCAATGCTAGGGAGGATGGCTGTGGACAGGAAAAGAGAAAAAAAGGAGAGAGAAAAAGTAGACAAGAGAGAAAAAGAGGGAATGAAAAAACTAGCATTGAAATGGGACAAGTTGAGATATGAACGTCACAAATATCATCAATTTTCATCAAAAATAAAAAAATAAAGACAGACAATTGCCAGGATATTTTGAGAAAATGCCAGAATGAAAATATCATGCTCTTTTTCTTTTCTTTTTTTTGGCTTTCCAGAACAAAATTGTTTGCTAATATATTTTCAATGTGTTGATGTTTGCTTTAATATTTTAATAAATATTTTCGATTTCGATCAAAGCTTTTGTAACAAAAAGTAGAAAACTCAGATTTTCATAAACTTTCTATTATATTTTTATATTTGAATTCTCAAATTTTACCGAGAAAAAAGGTCAACATTTAACAACCCAGAAAAACTTCATTATAAAACCAAGAACAACATTTCCAATAATGTATGTGCATGTGTGTGTGTTATGTGTGTATAATTACACAGAATATCAAAAGAAAAAGGCATTGAGGCATCATCAATACCATTGTTAATGTCCCCATCAGCAAGTATATTTTGATCCTTGAGAGTCAACACCACAGCTCCACCTTCCACCACTTTTTCAAACCCATGAAGGATTTTAACTCCAGCAAGACCTGTTTGCAAATATTGGCATCTGTGAATAAAATGTTGATTCAAGGGCATGACTAATGACCATGAGATAATGAAGCAAGTGTCTACCATCAAATTACTTGGACTCCAAAACTAAACGTAGCATGAAGTATGAACATCAAAACTGAAAAGAGTAAAGGATGATTACTTGCAGTTTGCTCAGACTCAACCACATCTTCACTGCTTTCGTCGTCTATGTTATCCTAGAAAACCAAAGTGCAAGTCACTGATCAAACAAGTTTCAAATTATATATATATATATATATATATATATATATATATCAGAATGAAAATATCCAAGACAGACCTGCTCCTCAAAGACCTTGGCTAGTTGTAAAGCTTTCTCCTTTTCAGCATTTATCTTTTCTTCAATTTTCCTGCTCCTATTCACCCACGCAAGTATTTCTGAACTCTCCTCTGTTTTCTTCATTCTTTCTTCCCTTGCTCTATAGGCAATTACAAGACAAAGACAATATTTTAGTGAAGGTAGCATCACAAGAAGGAATGAAGCTGAGATAATGAAGGGATGGATGTTTGAGCTAAATTTGAACTCCTATATTGATTCAACATTTTTCATATTAGTAGAACCATGAAGCAAATGACCCTAGCACAGGACAAGCAACCCAGAGTATCCTTGGAGCTGGAAACAGGTCTGAGACCAGGGAACCAAAAGCTTCAATCCAAGCCCAAGAAGGACCTAGATGTGGCTCTGATATAATTTGACATTTGACAATTATCTGATAACTATTTATAAATGAACACCATGAATGGGTCATGAATTAAAGATATTTTGATTATTTTTATGCTATTTTGACCAATGTTGTTCAGTGTTGCACGTATCGTACGATACGAGGCCATATCGTACGATATGTATTGTATCGATGACATTTTACGATACAGTACACCCCCCGTATCGTAAATGGGGGGTGTATCGGCCCTGTATCGCACGTATCCCGTATCGCACGATACGGGCTAATTTTTAAAAAGAGGCACCCGATGCCTCTTTTTTTACCTTTTCCTTAAAACGTCCGAGGGTTCTTCATTTGTACATGGGAATTGCGCGTCCAAAAGGGGAGATCATCAATTTTCACATTGAAAACATCAATTTTCACAGTGAAATCGAAGATTGAAGGGTCAATTTGTGCGTGGGTGGTTGATTTTTGTTGGGAAGAAAGGGGTTTTATTGATTTCTTCTCTATAAGGTATGAAATCTCTTGTTTTTACCATATATTCATAATTTTTTACCGTACAATCGTAGATTGAAAGATTTTGAATGTTTTTCATTAAGTTTACTATAGGATTTCGTTTTTTTGGAAGATATGGATCCTACATGGCAATGGTGCGAAAGGGTGAAGGAAAATAACCGCTTGAAACTCAAATGTAGCTTTTGTGTGAATATATTTTCAGGAGGGATTAGTAGAATGAAACACCATTTGGCAGGGACCTCCAAAGATGCGTCTCCTTGTGTTGGACAATCGTAGATTGAAAGATTTTGAATGTTTTTCATTAAGTTTACCATAGGATTTCGTTTTTTTTTTTAATATATGGATCCTACAAGGCAATTGTGTGAAAGGGTGAAGGAGAATAACCGCTTGAAACTCAAATGTAGCTTTTGTGGGAATAGTGAATACATTTTCAGGAGGGATTAGTAGAATGAAACACCATTTGGCAGGGACCTCCAAAGATGCGTCTCCTTGTGTTGGAGGACCAAACAAACTTTGGCCTTTGCCTCCATTTGTGCGTCAGCAATGTTTAGATATGCTTCATGTTTTACGTCAAAAGAGAATACAAAAAGAAATTGAAGAGGCAGATGTAGGCTATAATGAGCCTTTGGAAGATGAAGAAGAAGAGGAAGAAGCTTATGAATGTGATGATGAAGATGATAGCAGTCTAAGAACAAATTTGGAGACCTCAAGAGGTAGAGATCGTAGAGGAAAAGGGATAATGTATGAAGGAGGTCGATCTGACATAACGGGAAGAAAGAGAAGAGGCACAACAGATATTAGGGCCAGGCGTGGTATGCGACCACCTAGTGGTAGAGTTCCTACTGGTAGGTCTAGTGTTGGTTCTATTAAGAGTTTTTTTCCTTCATATACTAGCCCAGGTGGTCAGCCGCAGATTCGTGCTGCTATGACATCTAAAGATATGCTATATCATGCACAAAAGATGGTAGGGAAATGGTTTTATAATGCATGTATTCCATTTAATGCAGCTAAGTCTTTTCAATTCCAAGCCATGGCAGATGCAATTGCTTCTATAGGCCCCGGATTCAAAATGTAATCATATCATCAGTTGAGGGGCAAAATTCTTCAGGATACGGTCAAAGAAGTGTCTGAACATTGCGATGAGTTGAAATTATATTGGATGGAAACAGGTTGCTCCATTATGTCAGATGGATGGACTGATACAAGGTCAAGAACACTTGTAAATTTTCTTTTTCATTGCCCTAAAGGTACAATGTTCTTGAAATCTCTTGGCTTGTTTGATGTTCCTAAGACTGCTGAAATTTTGTTCCATGTTTTTGATAATGTCGTACAAGAAGTTGAACATGCAAACATTGTACAGTTTATTACAGATAATGCTGCAAATTATAGAGCTGCAGGAGATTTGTTATTTCAAAAGTATAGAACATTTTATTGGAGTCCATGTGCCACTCATTGTGTTAATCTAATGCTTCAAGATCTTAATGAGATGCATGATATGAAATCAACCATTGACCAATGTCAAGAGGTAACAAAATTTATCTATAATCATGCATATGTATTGAGTTTGATGAGAAAGTTTACAAAAGGAGTTGAATTAATACGACCTGCACAAACTAGATTTGTCACAAATGTATTGACTGTGCAGAGTGTGGTGAAACAAAGAACTCCTTTGAGGCAGATGTTCGCTAGTGAAGAATGGGCTGCATATCCACATGCTGATAAAAGAAATGCTTCTTTAGTTGTGGATATTGTATTCAATAACAAATTTTGGAAATCATGCGTAAAGCTATTGAAGGTTTGTGTTCCATTAGTTAAAGTTCTCAGGTTAGCTAACAGCGAGGATAGACCTTCCATAGGGTACTTATATGAGGTTATGATAAAGTCAAAGAGGCATTCGAGACAACTGGAAAGGAAAGAAAAAGTTATATATGCCCACATAGAAGATTATAGATAAAAGGTGGACTGAACAGTTTCATCAACCTCTTCATGCAGCAGCTTACTATCTAAATCCTGCAATTAGATTTTCTCATACACTATGTCACATAGGTACGGGTACGGACCATTTTCAAAAAATGTGGGTACGGGGGTACGGTCGTACACACACACAGACATATATATATAAATATATATATATATATATATCAAAAAATTTCAAACAAAATAACATATTCACAATTTCACACATATATATAAAAAAATTGCAAACCTAGCAAAAGAGCTGCAACACATAACCAATAAAAATAGGGATCATTCGAAATAGATGAATCCACTCACGAAACGATATATCACAGGCCACAATAATATACAATACAAATTTGCCAACATTAATATCAACATGCAGCACTCATGCAGTACAACGGCCATCATAAAATTTTGGCTGCAATGCTGCATAAAATCATGAGTTACATTTGTAAGTATTTAGTTTCTAATGGTACATGACAAACTGTACAAACTATAAAGACAAAAGGATATTCATATTATTATCGTAAATGAAGCATAAAAAAAGACACATTTGTAGGCTGCAAAAGGGATCACATGTTACATGATGACATTCGAGGTAACACTCGTTATTAGAAAGGGAATATGCAATAAATATCATAGCTGCAATGGCCCAGTAAACAAGCAGGGGATTGATTGAGTCAGCAAGTCAAAGAAGGTGCAGAACATATTTTAGAAAAGAAAAGCAGAAAACCCATCGCCCAGAAAACAGAGAGAGAGAGAGATTTGAAACCCTCTCGGGTAGAGAAAAGGCGAGCCAAAGGGAGAGGGGATGGGTTTTCAGACGATGGGTTTTTTGGCGGTCGTCGCCGGCGGCGAAGGCAAAGGTGGAGCCGATGAAAATGAAAAAAAAATGAAAAAAACGTCACAGTCATCTCCTGTCGTCGCCGTTCTGCCCTGCGTTCGCCGCCCCTGCATAAACTGTCGCCGCTGCGTTGGCCGCTGCTTCGTCGCCGGACTCGTGAGAGACGAGAGGTAAGAGTCGTAACTCGTAAAACAAAAATGAAACGAGAAAGGGTTTTGTTTTCGTTTGAAGTTTTTTTTCTTAACGTTAAAATGAAATAAACGTTAAAAAGAGACAAAATTAGACTGACCATGTCCAATTTTGGACGAATACGGCCTCCGGTGCGTTGACCGTACCCAGTACGGTCAACACCGGGGCCGTACCCAAGCCCGTGCCGGTGTCGTACCGATACCGGCGTACCCGTGTATCATAGCTCATACATTTAAGAAGGACAGAGAAGTCATGCATGGTTTGTCAGATTGTATTAACGTGTTAGTGGCAGATTCTAGAGAACAAGATGTGCACAATGAGTTGGATCTATATGATAGTTGTTTTCGGAACATGGGACAAACTGCAGCCGTTCGAGCCAGAACAACCATGCGTCCAGGTAAATACATAGAAATTTTTAATTTACTTTGCATTTGATTCTTTTAAAACTTTCACATTGATTTGTTATATTTTTGTTTAGATTTGTGATGGAATAGGTAGGAGCTTGATTGTCCAAACCTAGCACGTTTTGCAATCAAAGTCCTCAGCCAGACATGCAATGTTAGTGGATGCAAAAGGAACTGGAGTGTGTTCCAACCATTGTCACAAAAGACGTGGACGGGTATAATACAACGAGAAAAAAAACGGGTATAATTCGGCGAAGAAAAAAATCTCGAGAATAAAACGGAAAAAGACGGTAAATTTTTAAAAAATAAATAAATAAATCCTAACAATTATATAAAAATAAAATAAATGAGAAATTAAAAAAACATTGGAAAATGGCTAGATAAGCAACAAATAATTTTAGGTACACCTATGAAACAATTTGCCAACTTAAAAATTTAGAGAAATAAAGTTAATAAACTCTTCCCTCAACGTGAACAACAAATCCCAAGGAAGCTGAGGGTGGAAAGAGAAAAATAAGAAAGCTGAGGGGGGAAAGGGAAAAATAAAAAGGGAAAAAGAGAGATTTTCTCTGGAGACGAAGGAGAGGATGGCGGGAAGTTAACCCCATTTTTCTTTTTAAAAAAGTTTTTGCCATTAAAAGGAGCGTTCAAGTTAAAAACAACCAATTCTTTTACAAATGTTACATGTGTGTCATCTTCAAAAAGACGTTTTTGCCATTAAAAGGAGCGTCCAAGTTAAAAAAAAAAAAACAATTCTTTTACAAATATTACACGCGTGTCATTTCTTTAAAAAACTCACTCTTTAAAAAAACGTGGAAGACGCGTATAAAACGGGCGTCTTCTATTTTTTACCGTTTTAAAAAAAAAACGCGTTATATTCCCGTTTTATACGGGGATGTCGTTTTAAACGTTTAATACGCATTATTTTTAAAATAATGCCGTTTTTTGTGAAGGAAGCACACATCTCAGTTCGATCCTATCAGCTTGAAAAATTTTGACGATCTAGAGTCATGGATTGAGGAAGAACCAGCTACAATATTTGATGATGAAGATCTTGAATGCTTCAACCTTGAAGCTGAAGCAACAGAAGGCTTTGTTGATGAAGGAGAGTCTGCTACTGCTGGTGCTGGCGCTGAATATGTTGGTGAGGATCTTTCAATTCTTGACGATGAAGATGAAGAAGAAGATGAAGATGATGAAGATTATGAATGATGAATCATGAATGAGAGTCAAGTCAAGAGTGCTTTCATTTTATATGTATCGAACGACTTAAGAGTTACGAATCTATGGTTGTTGAACACTTGAATGTTTTATCACTTTATGGCTTATGGCCTTATGCTTTGTTGAATGATATTGTTATGAATTTTGATTTCCATGAATGATGAACGCGTAATTTTATAGCAATAATAAGTCTATCATTATCTCAAACATGTTTTCTATGAAAAAATTATTATTTTTAATTTTTTCTGATTTTTTTATGAATTTTCCAATTTTTTTAATTTTTTCTGATTTATTAATTTTTTTTTAAATTTATGATACGGTTACGATACATTACGATATTTTACGACACGACGTATCTTAAAGCCCGACCGATACGGCTTACGGTACGCGTTTTACAATATTGACGTTGTTAGCACCTTAGTAGTCAACTTGGTAGCCAGAACTCAAAAGCACACCTAGGTGCCTACTGAAACACGCTTAGGCCCTAGGCACCTACCTTTTTTACCTTGCTGCGCCACCTAGGCTCCTGAAGAAAGAAAAGGTTTAATTTCCTTTTCCTATTTTCTTCTTCTTCTACAACTTTTACCTTTCACATACATTTGATTCTGCTTTTACCCTTTTTCTTCTTGATTTTTTCTTTTTCTTCCAATTGTCTCCTTCTCCATCTCCTCTTCTTCCATCATTTTTTCCCATTAATATACTGCTTTTTGCCCACCTGGACCTTTACAAAGGGCCATAGTCAAGGCCCTCCTGGCATTTTTTACTACAAGGCTATTACTGGTGCAACTAGGTATTATCAGCTGATATGTTTTACCGGCCCTTCACTGGAATTACAGAGAGGCTAACATAAGTGCCCTAAACTTAAGGTGGCATAGTTTGTATCAGCATATTGCTGATGGTTCATCTCATATCAGTGCCTCATTGGTAAGATAACAAAATACAAATAGTTACTTACCACTTGCATTTTTAAGTGAAACTGTTATGAAGATATCAAACCACGCTGATTTAGGCATCCTTTTTTGAAGCATGATTCACCCTGATTCCATAACTGACAACACTCATTTCATATCTAAAAGTTTGATGGTAAAGGCAGACTGAGTATGTAGATCGTACAATGATATCATTTCTAAATAGCTTGGTTGAACCTCATCCCAAAATTTTTATTTTTGACATGTAATATGACATGTGATCCAAACTCGATGTAAGTGCACTGTGACAGGAAGCAGGAGCTGCAGTATACCTGACATCAGGTATAAATTAACTTCATAGTTGTTTGTAGATGTAAGCAAGGAAGGCAGCAAAACAAAAAACGAAAACAGCTTAACTTACTTTCAGGGGCTATATCACTAGACAAGCTGATAAATACCAGGCCAATTTATTAACAATGACCTAAATCCACGTGCATAGCTACACATAAATTGCTTAACTAATGTACAGATTCATGTATAAAATACTCAATTTATATGTATAATACTTCCAACAAGCCAGCAATGTTGAAAAAAAAAATCATTACAATCGTTAATATGATGAATATTTTGCGTCAACCTAGACAAGATAAACTACGAAGTGCTGGCAGAAGGAAGGTCATTGAAATCAACGCATCAAAATATAGGAAGAAAATGGTGAAGATTTTGGAAGTACTTACTTAGCAATCCTCTGAGCAAGCTCCCAAGTAGAAGGTTGAGACCGTTCCAACGTCAAACTGTCACGTTCCATCTTATCATTAGCACCATCTTCCTGCCGAACACCATTAACTTCACCTTCCTCGTAATCCGTAGCCTCTGCTCTAACCTTTTCCACCTTCCTGTCACCTTCCTTCACTCCATCAATCTCCTTCTCAAAATCCCTATTTTTACCCTTCCCCCTGTCCTTCTCCTTCTCCTTAGCCCTATCTCCCTCTCTTTCCTTCTCCCGACCTCTATCCTTCTCTTTCTCCCTCTCCCTATTCTTCTCCCTTGCGTAATCCCTCTCTCGCTCGTCACGGTCCTTTCTGCGACCATCCTCCTGCACCTTCTCCCTCTCGTCTCGATCCCTCCTGCGGGGGACATCTTCCTTTTCCCTCTCCCTCTCGTCTCGGTCCTTTCTGCGGTCGTCTTCCTTCTCCCTTTCCCGTTCATCGCGATCTCTCCTGCGTACTTCTCCTCTGTCCCTCTCCCGGTCGTCGCGGTCCCTTCTGCGATCGTCTTTGCTCTCCCTCTCCCGCTCGTCCCTATCCCTCCGGCGATCGTCCTCCTTCTCTCTCGCCCGATACTCCCTCTCTTTCTCCTTGTCCTTCTCCCTGTGCTTGCTCTTGTCCCTGTCCCTATCCCTGTCCCTCTCCTCGTCTCCTCGCTCCCTCTGTCGATCTTTCTCCCTGCGATTCCTATCATCATCTCTCTCCCTCAGCTTCTCCTTCGTCCCACCGCCACTTCTGTCGGTCTCTCTACCCTCTTTGGCCAGGTCGTGTGCCCTAGTTTTGTCCCGCTCCTTGTGGCCGTGTTCCTTCTTGTCTTTCGTCTCCCGTTTCTTGTCCTTGCCGCTCCTGTGCTTCTCCCCGTGCCTGCTGCCGCTCCTGTCGTCCCTCTCCTTGGCATCCAAGTCCGCGCCCAAATCTTCGCCGTAGTGGACGACCGAGTCATAGCCGCCGTTATGGGGCGACGCCCTCTCGTCGAACGCCATGGGCGACTATCCTCCTTAACCCGCTGCTACTCCACCATATTTACCTCTCCGGTCGACCCTGCTAGGGAGTCCCGCGGCTTTCCACTCGCCGGCCAACCATTAAACACAAACCCGCCTCTAAAGACTGTCCAGACAGGAAACAGAAAACGGGTTGGACTGGAGATATGGCATTTTATATTTTATCAAATTCGAATCAATCGGACCTGGTAGAATCAGATTCGTCCTCGCTTTGGAAGTCCATTTGAATAAAATCTAGCGCGATTAGCAGGTGGATCCGGCCTGTGACGCTACATGCTTTAATGTTTACTTGAGAAGGAAACCGTCTTCAGTGTAATCTAAGCCCCATTAGCAGGTGGATCCGACCTGTGACGCTATGCTTTAATGTTTACTTGTGAAGAAAAGCCGTCTTCAGTGTAAAACCCTTAAACATCACATACTTTTAGGTTTGTCTTGCTTGGGGGCTTAAGTTTTGTACTTGTCATCATCATAGTTCAAAGATTAGCACACTCTAAAAGTAACAGTGGTGATCTGATCTCAAATCTCTTGTGAGCCACCTCGCCTGCCAGTTGCTCAGGAATTCATTTACAGGATTTAAGTTCAAATATAAATTGTAGTCGTTCGGTTCCATAAGGAAATTTACAGCCGACTAGAAATGTCGACATAAGATTTTTATTATTATGGATTTTTATTGTTAAATCTGACAATTTTTTTTTTTAACTATCTATTCAAACCTTCTGCTTATAAGTCAAATCTGAATATATTGTTGAACTTTCTATACTCTAATTTGAATCCATTCCAACTCAAATTAGTTAATGTCTTCGTAGTTGGATACGCTAACAGCTGCACCATAGTCAAATTTAATCGGTATGGCATCCTTAGTTGGACATATGGGGAAGCAGAATTATATGTGAAGCTAGTATTGGATTATTAACCGAATCTTATTTCGGTTGGCAAACTATATATGTAGTTGTAAAGGAAAATAGAGATGAGCTCAAATAATTTCTCTTTCCTTATTTTATTGCAATGTGCTCAGTGTTGGAGCTTTGCTATGCATTTAGATAGCGTATCAAACGAAAATGCAGAAATCGAAACAAACATTCATGATTCATGTGTTTCATAGGGGGGAAGAAGAACCTGCAGAGGCGACCGCCGACTGAATGTCGACGGCTGTTGGAAGAACGACTACAGTCCCCAAATAGTCGTTTCCCAGCGGCGGCGACGGCAATGGGTTTCTCTCCTCAGCCATAGCAGCCCAGTGATGAGGACAGGCAATTCACGTATGGCTAAGGGGACCGATTACCCAGACGATAAAACTTGATGTGTCTCACACCATCACAAGACACGTGTATTTATACTTAAGGGTCCGAAACGGATATGGACCCGTATCGACGCAGGACTATCCAGATGAGGAAATCCCAACAATCTCCTACTAGTCCAAGTCGATATCAAGGGTAAACAAAATGAATGGACTAGCCTTAAAATCAATTTCAAGGTCTCACCTTTGTTGTCTTACAAAACTTCTCAATAAACAAATGAGAATACAAAATAGACAACAAACTTGATGAGAATCAACAAACTGTATGTGATCACATTCAAAAAATGTTTGCATAATAGTGTACTTACATTGAACTACACAAACTCATCCTCTTAACATGTTCAAAGAACATACCAGATGCTAGCGCTTTAGTAAGAGGATCTGCAACCATATATGTAGTTCCAATGTGTTGAATACACACTAGTTGATTCTTTGTCCTTCCATTAACAACAAAATACTTAAGTTTCATATGCTTACAAGAAGTAATACTTTTGTTGTTGTTGGAAAAAGACACTGCAACTTCATTATCACAGTGAACCTTAAGTGGTCTATCAATAGATTCCACTATCTTGAGTTGTGAAATGAAATTATTTATCCAAATTGTCTGCTAGGTAGTCTCGTATAATGCAATGAATTCTGCTACCATGGTATGAGCAGCAGTCACAGTCTGCTTTTTGCTCCCCCATGAGATGACACCTCCTGATAGAAGGAAAACAAAACCAGTAGTAGACTTTCTACTATCGGTACATCCTCCAAGATCAGCATCAGAATAGTCAATCACTTCTAAATGGTCCACCTTGTGATATGTCAACATGTAATCTTTTGTCCATTGCAAGTACCACATGACTCTCTTTACAGCCTTCCAATGTGTCATGCCTGGATTAGACTGAAATCTAGGAAAACTTAATGTACCATTGACGTGAGGCCTGTTTAAGTCCATAAATCGCTTTATTAAGCTTGCAAACTAAATGATCTTTACCAATCTCAGAAAACCCTTGAGGTTGATCCATATATACATCTTCATCCAAATCACCATTCAAGAAAGCCGTTTTCACATCCATCTGAAGGACAATCCTCATTGACTCCTTAACAGAGACAGGTGAATATGTCTCATTATAGTCAATGCCCTCCATTTGTGTGAATCGTTTAGCAGTCAATCTTGTCTTGTTTCTCTTTATGTTGCCTTTAGAGTCTCTCTTGGTCTTATAGACCCATTTACACCCTACGGGTTTTACTCCTTCAGGCAACGACACAAGGCTCCATGTCTGGTTTTTAGCCATAGAGTCAAGCTCTTCTTTCATGGCATTAATCCAGTGTCTATATTGTTTGCTTTGAACGACTTCAATGAATGTGAAAGGATCATCATCAACATCTATGAAATCACTAGGCTCTTGTAGGTATACCACATAATCTGATGATATGGCATATCTCCTGGCCCTTGTAGATCTACGAACAAGTAATTGATCATTTTTCAATTTGTATGTCTACATCATATTCGTGTTCATCAGTATGATCTACATTTAATTCATCTGGATCTGATGCATTACCTGTATGATTTGCATTTATGTCATCACGAGAGACAACATAATCATACACATCAATATTCTCTTTATCAGGTCTACATTCAGTATCCTGTATTTCCTAAAAAGTGAGGTTTTGTAATGCATCTAACCCAAATAAGCCAACTTCCAGGAATTTAGCCTTATCTGTTTCCACTATATGTGGTGTATGAGCTGGACAATAAAACCTATAGCCTTTCGATCTTTCTGGATAACCAATAAAGAAACCACTGGTTGTTCTAGGATCAAAGGCTTTTATATAGGGGTTATACAATTTAGCTTCAGCAGGACATCCCCATATGTGCATATAAGAAAGAGAAGATTTTCTGCCTGTCCACAATTCGTAAGGAGTACTGGGAACAGCCTTAGTAGGAACCCTATTTTGGATATGCACTGCTGTCCTAAGAGCTTCACCCCACAAGGTTAGAGGGAGAGTCGAGTAGTTTAACATAGCTCGAATCATTTCCTTAAGCATATGATTTCTCCTTTCAGCCACACCATTTTGATAGGCATTGCCTGACATAGTGTATTGAGGTACAATGCCTTCTTCCTTTAGAAACTGCACTAATGGTCCATCCCTTTGTCTCATCTCAGTGAACCTACCATAATATTCACCACCTCTATCTGACCTGACTATCTTGATAACCTCACTGATTTGTTTCTCTACTTCTTTCTTATAGTCCTTGAAAACTTGACACACATCGGATTTTTCAAAGATTAGGTAGAGATACAAATACCGAGAATAGTCATCTATAAAGGTGACAAAATACTTTTCGCCTGTGTAACAAGGAGGGAAAGGTCCACAAACATCTGTGTGAACAATTCCTAACTTTTCAGTATATCGCTCGACATCTTCTTTATATATGTTAGTTTGCTTTGCCTTTATGCAATCTACACATATGCCGTTATCTGTAAAATCAAAAGATCGTAAGATCCCTTCACTTATGAGTCTCCTTATTCTCTTTTCAGAGATATGACCCAAACGGCGGTGCTATAACATGTATGAATCATCTTTTATTAGTACCAGAGTCAATCCACCAGCTATTAATAGAAACATGTAACGTATTACTTTCAATGAAACAAATGACATATTATCTTTCTTTTCTAACCAATTCTTATACTTGATGCAGTCTGATTTCTTATGCCCATTTTTCTTGCAAAAGAAACACTTTATTGGAGCTAAGTTAGTCTGCACAGTTTGAGAAGAAGTTTGACCTGTTGACTTCTTCTTGGCACTCCTTTTCATTGAACTTTTCTTTATGCCAACTTTTCCAACCCCAGAGTGAGAAACCATATGTGCATTTTGCAACTTCTCACCCTTCATTCTTTCCTCCTCTTCAACACACTTAGACATCAACTCATTGAATGTCCATTCAGTATTATGTGTGTTGTAATTGATCTTAAAAGGAGTATATTCAGCTGGTAAAGAGGTCAAAGTAAAGAATACCAAGAATGATTCAGAAATAGCCAACTTCATGTCATTCAATTGAGAAGCAATGTTCCTCATTTCTAACATATGCTGGCGAATGTTACCCCCTCCTTCATATTTCATAGATATTAACTTTGACATTAGGGTACTGGATCTGGCTTTATGAGAGCTGACAAACTGAGCCTCAACTGCATCCAAGAACTCTCTCACCGTTCTACAATGTGAGATAGCACTACGTATGTTCTTAGCGACCCTTGATTGCAAAAGCAGCAAGCTTAGTCAGTTAGAACGCTCCCACTTGTCAAAGTACACTGTTTCATTATGTGTACTTTGTAGTATAAGAGGTGGTGGCCCAGGTCGCCTCAAAGCCATATCCAAATCCATATACCCCAATGTAAACACAACATTTTCTTTCCATTCAGCATAATTCGAATCATCAAGTAAAAAGATAGAATTTGAGCCATTAAAATAAATAGAACCAGACACTGCAGACGACAAAAGACATTCATATGTTGACATGCATTATATGAGACAAACCATATGGAACAGTAAACTAAATTAAAAATGCTCTTTATGTTTACTATTTCCAAGACAAATACCAGGGGTCATTAGGATACTACTTTGGTAATATACCTAATACGCACATGTATTTCGTCTTAACTTTATCTAGTAAAACTAGGAAATGTAAATTCAAACTATAGTTAAGCATAACACCTTTGGGTGTAAAATGACAGAACTATGTAATGATCTATTTTCCTATTTTACTCTACTTATTCTCCTGAACATAACACACTACCTTTGGGTAATTATGTTACTTCAAATGAGAATAAGTACAACATGAAACACTAATGTGCCTTTAAATCATGTGTAGTCACTTTGGTGAGGTATAACATGATTTAACTAATCATAGGCTCCTTACATTAGCGTTATCGTACAACTTTATGATCATGCAATAAAAATTAACTTTAGCATAATCCTGAACTAAACATTATACGAGAATATGTTATAAAATCACATATAAAATGAAACACACGAATCACATGAATCAATTCTGCATAATCAACTTAATGCTATCTATGTTATTCATTAAAGCTCCGTAAAACATAATGAATCGGTCCCGTATCGATCTAAACTGATCGAACCAATTCATTAAACACCTTAAATGAACATACAACCACATTTACTAGCTTCATCTAGCTTAGAACCGGTCCCGTATCAGTCCTAAATGGACTGAACCGGTGGAAAAACTAGATGAACCGGTCTCAAACAACTCTGAATCAGTTTGTAAAGGCCTGAATCGGTTCGGAAACTGAATGAATCGATCTGAAAATCAATTGAACCGGTCCTGAAAAGATCTGAATCGGTTTCAAAATGTTCGAACCGGTCCCCAAAAGGCCCGAATCGGTTCTGAAATGGACCGAATCGGTTCTGTTTTATAAAATCAGGCTGAACGGATACGGACCTGACCCGATCCAAAAAATAAAACAAAGCGGGCGGGTACGAGCACCGAGCGGCAACTGAAATTATTATTTTTTTTATTAAATCTTCATGGATCTGGGTTGGGTCAACATGAACCGACCCGGGTCCGACCCGCCTCCCGCTCGACGGTTCGCAGGCAGCGAAACCGCCGCTCGCCCTGCCTCAGACTGAACGGCAGGCGAACGACGAGATCGCCACCGGCGAGTCTCCGGGAGTTTTGGGTGGGCACCAAAGGGTCTCACGGCGCCGCCCGACGACAGGGAAGCCGCCGGCGGGCCTCCGACCAGCCATCCCCCTCCCTGCCTTCGATTCTCGTAGTGCCCTATTTTTCAGATTAGGGCATGATCGGAGGCAGCGGAAGGGCGACAGGCGATTGGGTGGACGCCGGCAGGGCCGTCCGGCGACGGTGAACCCGCCGGTGGCCTCCCTTCCTACAATTGTCCTTTAACGGAACCGGTGGTCTCCCTTCGTGCAGTCACCTGTCGCCTTTCCCTTTCCCTCTTTTCCCTGTTCCTTCTGTTTCTGTGGCTGCAACGGGGCGAGGAGGAACGACCGACCATCGGTCGCGCGTCTCTCACACCTAAGCCTGCAATGGAAGCCCTAACTCCCAGCGTCGCCTTCCGCCAAAACGGTGGAAGCCAGCCTCACGGTGGAAGCCCAAATGGTCGAACCGTTTTAGCCCTCGTTTCTGCCATATTCTCTTTACGTGAAAACAGAATGCAAAGGGAAAACGCGCAGCGGAAGCGTGGTGGGCCCATAACCCATTGTTGGAGCTTTGCTAGAATCAAAGATAGCGCACAAAACGAAAATGCAGAAATCGAAAGAGAGACATTCATGATTCATGTGTTTCATAGAGCGGAAGAAGAACCTGTAGAGGCGACCGCCGACTGAATGTCGGCGGCTGTTGGAAGAACGGCTACAGTCCCCAAAGAGTCATTTCCCAGTGGCATTGGCGGCGGCAATGAGTTTCTCTTCTCAGCCATAGCAGCCCAGTGATGGGGACAGAAAATTCACGTATGGCTAAGGGGACCGATTACCCAGACGGTAAAATTTGATGTGTCTCACACCATCACAAGACACGTGTATTTATACTTAAGGGTCCGAAACGGATATTGACCCGTATCGATGCAGGACTATCCAGATGGGGAAATCCCAACACTCAGGTGTCTGTATACGCTAAGCAAAAGAATACACGTGTGAATGATACACCAAATATTTGTTGTTACATAATTATTACAATTTGTTAAAGAAGAATGACAAATAACCAATTTTGCAGGATCAACTTCAACTTCACGCTAGACTTCACGTTATTGAGATATTTGCTGATTCTAGAATATTCTAGATCAATCTACACTATTATTTTGGATTAGTCCCCACCAATATTAGATCAAATATGGTTATATCACTTGTTGTTATGTCATGGCCAACGTTTTTGTTTTTGTTCTCCATTAAGTGGCTTTTCATTTGCCTCATCATTAGCAAAAAATCATGTTTCATATTCAGCTTCAGAAATTTGAGTTCTTGCACAATCTATATCTTTGAATGGAAATTTATTCTCATCAAAAATACATTGTCTAGAAATGTATACACGCCCTATTTTAACATGTAGGCACTTGTAACTCTTATGCACCGACTATAGCCCAATAAAATGCAGCGCAATCATCTTAGATTAAGTTTATGCTTGACATAATCTCTTAGGTATGGGTAGCATAAACATCCGAAGGTTCTCATATAATCGTACTCAGACTTAATTTTAAATAAATTTTCATATGGGGAGGTCATGTTTATCCCAAATGAATGAACTCTATTATGAACTCAAACAGTAGTATTTAATGTCTCAACCCAATATATGGGAGGCAAACCAGCATGGAACAACATAGCTAAGCTGAGTTTTGTAACAACCATGTGTTTCCTCTCTGCTTGTCCATTTTGTTGTGGCGTGTGTGGACAAGACATCATGTGTTGAATCTCATTTTCATGAAAAATTTTCTTCATCCAAAAATTGTCAAATGCTCTTCCACCATCTGAGTGGAATACTTTGATCATTTTATTAAATTGATTCTTTACATATGTAATGAATCTTTCAAAACGAAGCACAAACTCTAATTTCTCTTTTAAACGGAAAAGCTAGCTGAATTTAGTTGAGTCGTGAACAAATACTGCATAATACCTCATGCCTTGAACTGAAATAACTGGTGATGGACCCCACAAATCATAATGTAATATGTCAAAAGGTTGTGATTCTTGGTTATCAATAGAAAAGAAAGGTAGATGATAAGATTTTGCCATAGACAACCAACACATATATTTCTTTCTGTAATATTTGAGCTACAGATAAGGTTTTGTCCATTCAAAAACTTTAAAACTCCAAAATTAACTTGAGTTGTTTTCCTATGCCATATTTCTAGATTGACCACCCTTTGACGATTGGAGAAGCATGAGTCCTTTATTTCATTTGCAAAAACGTAAAGATCACCTTGTCGTTGACCTTCAACAATCACTCACCCTGACTCCTTGTTCTTGATTTGGAAGCGATCATGTGAGAAACAAAAATTGACCAGTAAAGCCTTTGTGAACTGGCTTGCTGAAATCAAATTCCCCTTAATTTCAGGAACAACTAACACATTTCTCGACTCTAGTTCATCATTCTTTGAATTAATTTTAGCATCTCCAGCCTGAGTGATTTTAAGAGAATTTTCATTACCAACTATTACTCTATCTTGTTCTTTGTATTTTGATAAGTTGTCAAGCATACCTGTGCCTGAGGTTATGTGCAATGTCAATCTAGAGTCTGGAAACCAAGCCTGATCTTGGTTGTTAGCCATTGTTAATGTTGCTAGTGCATCAGTAGCATCTTCTACCTTGTAAGCATCGTTAAACTTGAACCAACATCTACGTGCAGAGTGATTTGGTTTAGAACAAATCTGTCAGATAATAGCTTTTTCTTTGTTCATTGTAGCTTTGCCTTTGTTGCATGATGATTTTTGTTGTGCATCCATTTGGTTCAGTGGTGCCTTGTTTAAGTTTCCTAGTTTCTCTTGTTGACCTCAGTTGTATGGGTAAAACCCTATGCCATGAGAAAAGAATGTTGGTTTTGCTCTTCCTCCACGATTGCTATTGAATCCATGTCTTTGAGTTTAGAAAATAGATTGGTGCTGAACATTTTATTCATATCCATTGATCAGTTTCACTATTTCATGGCTTTGGAGCAACATGACAACGTCCTTACAAGATGGAATTAGGGGCTCTAGCATAGACGTGATGAAAAAAATCATATTCTGGTCTCAATCCACTCAAAAGGAGGAAAACCTTGGTGTGATCATTCACTGTTTTCCCAATCGGTTGAAGTTAATCACATGTATTTTTGAAGATTCGGATGTAATCTGTCTTATTTAAGTTTTTCTTCTTATGTGTTTGCAGCTTTTGCAGCAAGCAACATTCCCACTATTGGGAATACAATGAGCAAGTTTTTTCAAGTGTTTTCCACACTTCTTGTACTGTTTTCAATCCAACAACCAACCCTAGAACATCCTCTGAGAGTGTACTTGTGATCCAACCACGTAGGAGTTGATCGAACTTCTTCCGTTGCAGGTAGTTTAGATTGACTTATTGCTTGCTACCATTGATGATAAGTTGATATGTTGCAATGACTTCTCCATTGATGAACCCATGTAGGTCCTAGCTCTCAATAAGGCACTGCATTTTCTATAGGAGGAAATTTGTTTGAGAAAGCTTTAAGGAAATGAAATTGGCCACATTCAACGTAGATGGATAAGGAAATTTCTGATTTGATGTGATGTGAGCATTGGGGGAAGCCATGGATGAGACCTTTCTTTATGAGGGCTCTGATACTATAAAGGAAAATAGAGATGGGCTGAGATAATTTCTCTTTCCTTATTTTGTTGCAATGTGGTCAAGTGTTTGTTATACACTGAGCAAGGGAATACATGTGTGAATGATACAACAAATATTTGCTATTACATCATGATTACAATTTGTTAAAGGAGAATGACAAATAATCAATTCTGTAGGATGAGCTTCAACTTCATGCTAGACTTCACACTAGTGAGACATTTGATGATTCTATAATATTTAAGATCAATCTATACTATTATTTTGGATTAGTCCACACCAATATTGGATCAAATACGGTGATATTACATCCGAGTTAATAAGTTGCCCTCTAGTTTGGGTTGGTGATATAAAAAAATCCTTTGTGTTGACCCTCCTTGAGGGGTGCTTGAATTCACAAATATGTAATCCCTTCATACAAGATGTCCTTGATGATGTAGACCAACCTTGTGATGGCATTCAAACACTCCATTCATTTTCTCCATGAATAGTATATCCATCCATTAGAAAATGGCCCATTTGATGGGCTGGCACAATTTTTCCTGAAAACATATTTCGGAAAAATTTATTCCAGTTTCTAAATCTAAATCTATGAGGTATGTTTGATGGCCTAGAATTATAATTCTAATTAACGTATCCTGTTGTTTGTTGAAACTGCTAATAAAAACATCTGAAAAAAAAATCATTTATAAATGCAAATTGCTTTTATCTGCAATGGTTTCAATCCACTACAAGTACAGCCTACACAGACCAAGCTGTTGCCAGATCATAGTGCAAGCAACTATAGACACAAACAAACTCAATAAGATTGCTGATAATTTAATGAAACCAAAGTCATAGTGTTATTGCTATAAAAACAAATTACGTTTTGAAAGTGTGTTGGATTTGCGCATAACAACTAAATAACCCTGAAATCAACATATGTTAAGATAGTAATATTTCATAAGATGAACAAGTGTTGGAACAATAAGTTCTTGTCCAAGAGGGCAAGTGGTAATTGTGATCAATGTTCATTTAGCGGCTGTTTCATGACTGTCCTATTGGGCAGGTTGTCCTATCTGCCACACAGTTGTCATCCTACCAGTTTAATTGTTATTGATGGTTATAAGAACCGAACACCACGCCTCTTTTATAAAGTGTGTGTTTCGTATATGTTTGTTTTGTAGGTCCTATCCATTCTATATAGTGGTTGTTTTATGGCATGTTTGTTCTATCCATCCAATATTTGTGTTCTATGATATTTGTTGTGCTTGACATTTATTTTCTCATTCCATCCAATCTATTTATTTTGTCAATTGACATTTAAGTTATGATTATATATATATATATATATATATATATATATATATATATATATATATATATATATATATATATATATATATATATATATATATATATATATATATATGTATATATATATATATAACGCAGCTCTAGTTGAGCATTTTGTTGGCTAGTTTGGGATGTCCATGTGGATGGTACAACTCATTTGATTTTTTTTTTTAAAAAGATGACAAGCTCAACACTCATAATGTCGAGTGTTTAATTTGCCTCATGGAGGTCAGAGGACTGCCGCCTTCCTTGTCCAACAGCCTTCTTCCCGGCAGACGATTCGACAACCTTGTTGAGTCTGTCAGCGATGATGGGAGAGGCCATCACTTCTCTTTCATTTTTTTTTTAAGAAAACCAATCATCTTCGCTATTGGCAGCCTGTCAGTAAACATGAGAGGCATGACTTCCCCTTTCATTTTTTATCTAAAACAATTGAAAAAAAAGGAGGCCATCTCCTGCCCCACAGTTTTCGATGGACAGTCGGCCTGCCTCGCCTCACTGGTGGATAGTCACAGAAGGCCACTGGTGAAATGTTAGGCAGTGGCAGAAAAAGATGGCAGAGGGGAAGGACGATGCCTCCCCTTCCTTGACTTCCCTCGAAAAAAAATTGCCTTTATAAGTTTTTTTTTTTTTTTTTTTGGAGAGGATTAGGTGGATGCCTCCCTTGCTGCTACTGGCCACATCACTCCATTAACTGGGTGGAGTGGCTGCTGATAGGAAGGTGGCATCTATTGGAGTTGAGGCAACGGATGACTTCGACAGTCGGGTCTATCTTCTCAGGAAGTCACAAGCGGAGGCTTCAAGTCTATGCACGAACTGGAGGAAGCAGTAGCCACAACTGAAAAGAAGAGAAAGAGAAGAAGGAGAAAAAGATAAATGGGTTTTTTTCGATGAGGCTCGATCAAAGTAATCCGTTCAGATAGAAACTAGATTGAGTAGTGCTGAACTTATGTACCAGCCTCATAGGTTCTTTCGTTTTCCAAGCGCACGGTTACAACCAGTGAGAAATAATTGAAGAAGAGAAGGTAATGTAAATCTTAGATTTTATTTATGAAAATCTTTCATTTAGTAAACTGATTGAATGTTAATCTTGTAACTATGAGTGGGCCCCCCTCACAGTTAAGAGAGGAAAAGGATAGGGCTCATGGCCTATCCAACATCTCTCACTTGGCCATGAGATCGTTAGTTTACTTCCACTATTTGTGGGTTTCCTTAATCTTTAGCTACGTGTTTTTTCGAAGTTGGTTTATCCATCGTAACTTAAATTTGTTCAAGGTTTGTAGCAAGGTTTTCCTTTCAACAACTTTCCTTTGCAACCTTTCAAATATATCTTAGCCCCGTATGGGCTGCATGTTTGGTAAACAGAACTTCAGAGATTTCCTTAGTTACCATATCATTGTTAAACATATAATCAACTAAGATTTTATTTTTCTCAATAATTTCATGAACATAATGGTATTTTACCATTATATTTTTACTCTTTGAACTAGCAACTCCATTTTTTATGATAGATATCACTGCTTGATTATCACAATATAGTTGTACTGGTTCATGATCAATATCTAACTTCAAGTCTTTTAAGAACCAATTTATCCAGACAACAAAGGTAGTTGCAATATTATATGCTACATACTCCACTTCTTGTGTATGTTGAGCAACACATCCAAAAAGAATATATATCTAGATGTGGACTTACTATCATCATTATAACCAACAAAATTTGCATCGGAGTAGCCAAAAGTTAACTCATCATATTGGTAGGACAACTTCAGTCCTTTCATTCATTTAATGTAGCAAAAAATTCTTTTTACTGCTTGCTAGTGAAACCAACCAAAATTACTTTGGTAGCTCACAAGACAAATAGGAAAACTTGTGTCAGTTCTTGTGCATAGCATTAGATACATTAAGCTGCCAATGGCCTGTGCATATGAAACATTTAGTTTCTGTTGTTCTTCATTGGGACAATCGCTTCTGCTTAAATTTTTTACTTTGGCTATGAGAGTCCCAATATGTTTGCAATCTTGCATTCAGAACTTCTTTAAAATATAATCAATATATTGTTCTTGGTTCAAACTCAGAATCCTCAATTTTCTATCTCGAGTGATCTTTATTCTTAGGATATAGGATCCTTCATCCATATCCTTCATTTCAAAGTTTTCGTTCAACCAAGTCTTTATTTTGAATATCATTTTGTTATCATTTCCAATCAGTAAAATGTCATCGACATGTAATGGCAGGATACTAAAAAGACTCACACTTTTCTAGACATATACACAATGGTCTAGTAGTTTTGATATATATCCAAGCTTAGTAATTTCCTTATGAATGACAAAATACCATTGTTTGGGAGACTACTTCAAATCGTACAAAGATTTTTTTTCAACTTATACACTTTGTCTTCATTTTCTTCGATAACATATCCTTATGGTCGTGTCATATATATAGTTTCTTTAACTCACCATTTGGAAAAACAATTTTACATTCATCTGACAAACATCTAAGTAACAGAAGGCTGTGATAACCAGAATTATTCTGATTGATGCAAATTTTACAATTGGTGAATTGGTTTCTAAATAATCAATTCATTCATTTTAAAAAAAATCTTTTGCCACCAGTCTTGCTTTAAATTTCTTGACTAATCCATCAAATTTATATTTTTTGTTTAGTACCTATTTACACCCAATGGGTCTTCTATCTTTAGGAAAATCTGCTAGTTCTCAAACTTTATTCTTTTCTATGGATTCAATTTTCTCATCCATAACATTTACCCAATCTGACGATTCATGTGAATTTATAGCTTCATCATATGTCAATTGTGTGACATTTCCTCAATATCTGTTAAATAACATAGCTCCTCTACTAGATATACGTAATAATCATTCAAATATGGAGGAGCTCTAGGTCTTTTATAATCTGACGAAGCCCAAGAAGATGAGGCACCTGAATTAGTTGGTTCATTACCAAATTGTTCTCCAATCGGTTCATTATTAGACTGTTCATTTGTTGGTTCATGCTCAATTGATTCATTACCAAACTGTTTCCCTATTGGTTCATTGTCAGACTGTTCTTCTGAATAAATCAGATCATCCAATAGATCTGTTTGAACTTTTACTAGATCATTGTCCTCATTATTGAGTTCTTTTAAGAACTCAACATCCCTACTTTCTAAGACTCATAGTCAAGTGATATAATATGTAGCCTTTGGATCCTTTCAAATATCCAATTAAACAAACATCTTACATATCTATTATCTAGTTTATCCATTTTTTGATGTAGAATTTTTACATAGGCTATAGATTCCCATCTCTTGAGATGTCTCGGATCTGATTTCACACCAATTCATCTCTCATAAGGAGTGGTTGGGACTGCTTTGCAGGGCACTCAATTTATAGTATACATAGCTGTTAATACAGCTTCATCCCAAAATACTTCAGGTAATTGTGTACATGCCAACATGGATCTTACCATATTTAAGAGGGTTTTGTTATACCTCTGAGCGTCACCATTTTGCTGTAGCATTCTAGGCATTGTTCTTTGCCTATTAATTCCAAAGTCTTTACATTATTTCATTTGATGTGTACTAGTCACCTCAATCAAACCTTACAACCTTTATGTACTTAACAAGTTGTCTCTTGATTTCATTTTTGTATTTCTTGAATTTCTCAAGCACTTTGTATTTATGTTTGATTAAATAAAGATAACCTTACCATCTTTCATACAAACAAGACTCATACTTCACAAAATTATTTATATTAATATTAGGCATTATACCTTGTTGTGCCAGAGTCTTCATCTTGTTAATGTTTATATGACTTAATCTTTCATATTATAAGTTTGCATTCACACTCAATACACAATCAACATAAGCAGAACCTAAAACTTTATTCATTTCATTAAGCTTAAACATGCCATGTTCTTTTACATTTCCCTTTGAACACAGTCTTCTCATATTTTTTCATTGTGATTTGTCCTAGAACAAAACAAACTTCAAAACCTTTTCTAATCATAGCGGTGATATGACATTATGTTCCTCCTCATAGAAGGAATGTATAGAACCTCATTCATAATGACATTTCTGCCCCCAACATTGAGTTGATATGACTCAACTCCCATGACATCAAAATATGAATAATTTCTCATATAGACCTTTTGTTCTCTCGGACCAAGGTCTTCCATACAAACCACACCTTCATTTGTTTTACCTATGTGGCAGGAACACACACTCTGACACAATGCATATAACTTCTCTGTTGTAGTCCCCTTGATTTTTCCTCCTATTGTTATTGTCGTGATCATTATTGTTCTTCTTGTTTGATAACTTTGTCATGTAGTTCTTCTTGACGTGTCTAGGCTTCCCGCACCTATAGCATTTCACTACAGCTCTTTGAAGTCACTAAGAACTTGTAAAATTGCCTTTATACTTGCCATCAATTTTCTTTTAAAATTATTTGGGTCTTACTGGCACATGACTACTAACAGGTTTATCCTGAACTATCAATAGTTATGCCTTTTTTCTTTTGACCTGCCTTTTTTCTTTTGACCAGGTGTTCTTGATGAATAGCTAACCAAATAGGAAGCTTTTCTAGAGTTAGAGTATCAAATTGAAGGCTCAGGGCAGTGATTGCCATGTCCCAAGAAGGGGGGTAGACTATTCAGGATCTTATAGATCTGCATGTTATCTGATATCACATTTCCTACTACAACTAGGTCTTTAGCCATGACCAGTATCTTATTGACATGATCAATCACTCTGTCTGACTCCTTCATTTTATATGAATTATACTACTCTCAGAGTAACTGAACATGCATCATAGTAGTGGTGTTATACTTTGAAGAGACAACATCAAACATCTCCTTAGCAGTTGAATAACCCTCAAAAATCCTAATCATTTCATCTTTCATGAAGGCTAACATAATAGTTTTAGCCATCAGGTTATCTGTCTCAAATGCATCATAGGTCTTCCTTTCTTCATTTGTAGGCTCGTCACTTAAGGTGAGAAAAGGTTTGTTAGTGACATGAATTGGCCTTTCAAGAGTCAAGGACAACTTGATTCTATGCTTCCATGCATGAAAGTTAGTTCCATTGAGTTTTTTAGTCATGGCCAGTTCTGAGGCACCCACTCTAAAAGTCATTTCTAAGCTTTGAATTTTAATGGCAAGTAAAGAATGATGTCTTTGCTATTATATTTTTCAACTCTTATTTCATTGGTTTCAAATTTTACATTTTAGATCCAAATATGACATCGAGAATGCATTATGAACTCCAAAACATAATAAAATTTTAAATCAGAAAAATCTTGTAAGAATTTGAAGTCATTACAATCTTATATTGCTATGAAACTACTTTTCTTATTAAAGTAAAAGTGTCTAATATAGACTTTTCTGAATCTCTATGGCCAACTAAATATGTCAACTATTAATTCATCAATCTTTGGTTTATCCTTTCCAAACCACTCATTTTGAATGTCTAACATATCTTATAAATGATCTCACTCTTGTTCACTATTCTTTATTTTGATTAACGTGATATTTATTAGCTATTTCAACTATATGCCAAGTCGAGGACATATCGTTGTAGAAGCATGTGAAATTCGTGTCATCTTCTGCCATTTGAAGGGTTCTACTTTGAACTTATTTTGTAATAAATTGTAAGAAACAATGTGACTGATTTTACATCCTCCATTTGGAATTGTTTTAATAATTTTTAATAAATTTCTCTTGTTCTAACTAAAGTTTCTTGCTTGCTCTATCTAAGGTGATATGCATCCTCAATAGTCATTTGAGTGGCTTTAAGTCCTTCATGCCAAAAGTTTTGCTTATCTTTTAATGTTAATCAATTTCATGTTTTTTGTTAATAATTTACATATTATCAACACAAGGATAAAGAATGACAAAATTAACTTCACAAATGGTATGCAAACAATGGTCTGGCAAAGATGTATGGTAGTCATGCTCAATAACAGACAAATCAAACGTCATATACAATTATTTTGGTATTTTACGTAAACTTATACCGATTTTTGTTTAATTTATAAACCATACATTTTTTTTTCTTTTAGCTTGAAGCGTTCTAGTTGTTTCATGTCAATCTTTTCATTTAAGTCATTATAAAGAAATGTTGTTTTCATATCTAGTTGCTCAATTTTTTAAATTAAATATGCAGCTAGACCTAATACCATCTAAACTAGTAACCTCTTCACGACCCCATGTTGAGAAAATTTCATTGAAGTAATTCCTTACTGATCTCTATTTTTTCTTAGTTGTCCCTTATTCATATTTTCATTTTTTTGCTCTAAAAAGTGGAATGTATAACACAAATATACATGTCATTTTATGTAAACTACATTGGCATTAGCAATAGTTTATGGTGTTGCAATGCTTTATAGTGGTTTTAGCTTGTTTAAAAATATATTTTAATGAAAATTTAAGCAGGCTTACTTTTCTCCTCACCAATTTTTACACACACACAAAATATAATATATATATATATATATGGACATTCTAGAATGTCTGTGAGGCTACGTGTGTAAAAAGCCTAAACATCTGGATATTGTCCATTAGGCTACGTGTGTAAGAAGCTAAAGCATCTGAATGGTCGGATATATATATATATATATATATATATATATATATATATATATATATATATATATATATATATATATATATTGTCAGATGTTGCTGGATGACAAAATATTCAAAAATCATTGTTGAAAACACCATGCAACAAAGACACTAGCAATGGTTTGTGGTACAGTGATAGTTTAGACCCAGAACCTTTATTATTTTAACGCAACAAAAGAGCGGAAAATTATTTTTTCTTTCTTTGTAGAAATAAGATTTGGGAGACGAGTAATCTTTCCTGGAGCCTTTTGTTTTTTCTTCATTTATCCTGCTTTCTACCCCCACTTCCCACTTATGCATCATTTTTTAATTTTAACGTGCCCTACACTTTTAGTAAAATTCCATTCTAATATCCTCATATTTATGTATGAGAAAATGAATTTCTTCTAAATTTTGGGTGTAACGGCCAAAGAATGAAAATTATTCTATTTAAGTCTTTATTGTTTTTAAGTAGTTTGATGTTAGCATAAAATGTGAAGTTAATTTTCCAAATAATTAGTTATAAATTACAATTAATGTGAAAAGAGAGTGGACTTAGTGGACAAGGGTTATGAAAAATAATAATATTATTATTAATGAATAACAATAATGACATAATTGCTCAGCCTCATATCCATTATTCTCTTCATATATAATACATGTGAAATTTATGTTATGTTGTCTGTTTAGATATATTTGAGAGTGAATTAAATAAGTACTTAATATTGTGTTAGACCTTTGAAAATTAGATGCCCTTTTACTTTCTATAGTAACTCTTATCTTAAACTCCTAAATAAATGCATTAAAGTAGTGAGCATATACCTAACCTTTGCATACTTAGCTTAAATTTTAAGTATTTTCAAGCCTAAAAGAAGGTCATATATGAAACAGAAGATTTTCACAAGTGTAGATGGTTAACACAAAGTAAGATCGAAGAGGAAGGCTAGACACAGGAATTGATTGGTGGTTTGAGCTCAAAGAAAGTCATCATTTACATGCGATAAATAGTTTAAACAAGTTAAGAGTTGCCAGTCAATTACAACCATTGATCTGTAGAGGTTATGCTCTTCATGTTCAAGTGAAATGAGATGTTGAGCAGACAGTTGAAATGTTGGTAATGTAATAATCCTGTAAAGGATTTTGAATTTGTGCTGTATATATTCTATTTTTTTAATAATAAAATGGAGAGGGCCTATCCCTCAGCAGGTCTTCACCGGAAATATTCTTCCCATGAGGGCTGCTTAATTTAATGTTTGGATATTAGCATTCGTGTAGGTCAAGTCTGGAGAGAGGAATGTACGTTGTGATTGTTGAGTTTGTGCTAAACAAGAAGTTAGGCAGTTCTCTAAAATTTAATCGCTCCAAACAACAAATCTCTTTGATTGCCAAACAAGTACATGTCTACATACTTGGTCTGCTTATGAATGTGTGCGATGGCACGTTCCACTACTTTTCTTGCTCACGAACCGAAGCCAGCTGACGAATGATTGCAACAAACGTCTCTTTGACACAAATTTCTTTCTCCCTCTCGCTCTTTGAATTGCCAAAAATGCGAAGCCAGCATATTTGCAAACGCTCTCCCTCTTGCATACGTATTCTGTCAGAAGATTTCAAGTTAGGTTAGTCTTCAAACGTCCATTTTCCAAGAGCCGATGATAACGATGCCTCCGAATGCTTTTGTCTATCACAATATATATGCACGAGGATCGGCATTTTCAACCAATCCGTTGTCGTCTAGTCCGGTTAGGATATCTGGCTTTCACCCAGGCGACCCGGGTTCAAATCCCGGCAACGGAATTTATTTTGCCCTTTCTTTTTCAACAGGCTTTTAGAAAATCGAAGTCTGACTGGGCTGCTCTTATATAAAGCCATCTAATGCCATTCTGTTTGCTTGGTCCTTTCCCGAAAGGATCCATAACAACAACATCTCCAAAAGCCACAGTTTTGAAGTTAATATAAACTCACCAAATTCATCTCGAAAAGACCACCCATAGGGCTCCGAATATGATAAATAACACATGCAGGTGTTTCGCGTAAATTATTCAAGTTAACGCACTGCACATATCAAATCCCGGCCACTTCTTTTTTTACTATTAATCAATAATATATAGATATTAGTTTAACCACTGTTACCATAAACTCAACCACATGAATTCAGAAGTCGAAGTTCCTGAATGAACCTTAAGACGTGTCATATTATTATCTCGGATATTGTGTTCATGATTGAAATTTCTTTCACCATCAACTTTTTCATTCATAAAAAAGAAAACCCCCAAGTACTTGTCAAATTCTTCTTCTGAATTGTTTTGCATTTGAGAAATTCCTAGGTTATGAAATTTGGAAATAAAACCAGACAAAAACCTCAGGTTTCTACTTTCGTGATACATGTTTTTTCTTTTCTTTTCACGACAATTGTTAAGAGCTTGCATTAATGGCCACGGCTTTTCATGTAACCAATCACCATGAAAGCCGTCGGTCCGGCAGTGCTGAGAAACATGTAAAAGTGAAAATTTTCGACAGTAAAGGCCCGTTTGATTGCCCGGGTCAAATGAAAGAAGCGGTTGAAATATGTACGGCGATGAAATTGCACCCCGCCCCTGACTGAAGACGTATCAAATGGGGTGAAATTTCACCCGTTTTACGTTAAAACGAAAATTTCACCCGCTCGACCTTTTCCTTTCGAAGCCCCAATTTCTTCTCATTTCACCCCCCTCCTCATTTCACCCCCCTCGTCCTCCCTCCGCTCTCGCTCTCCTTCCTCTCCTCTGTCGCTCTTTCTTTCCTCTCCTCTCTTGCTGCCTCTCCACTCTCGCTCTCTCCTTCCTCTCCTCTCTCCGAGCCTCTCCTCTATCGCTCTCTCATTCCTCTCCTCTCTCGCTGCCTGTCCTCTGTCTCTCTCTCCTTCCTCCCCTCTCTCATTCTCTCGTTCCTCTCCTCTCTTGCTCTCTCACGTCTCATAGTTAGCAATTGATCGATTCGTCCCCGTTTCTCATTGATGTGGCAGTACCAGCCGGTGGCACAAGGATTGCCACAACGAGTGTTTGGTTTATCATGTCGAGGATACTACAGAGACTCCACCAATATTCCTTCCATGGGCGTGCTTCACTGATGTCTATGAAGGTCGAAGAGATCCCTTACGAGACCCTGTCAGAAATCAGAAATTTAGGATAGTTACATTACCATACAGATTGGGAACTAGGTTATCCAGTGTGCAATTGACTCTGATACTGGGGCGATTTAATTTGGTCTATGAAGTCAATTCCCCAGGAAATTTACGAAGTTTTTATTCACAATGCTAGGTTCACCAGGGTTGATTTGGTTCCTGTGAAATGATTTGTTCCGGTTATGTTTTACGATTTGCCAATTAAATTTGAAATGAATCTTCTGCACAGCTGTGAATTCTAGTTTGTTCGATTGGTTCTATTCAATTACAATGGCTACTTGGATTGCAAAATTGCATGATGGCATCTCGGTCTGATACACCTAACAGGGGAATGACAGGTTTCTTGGATTGCAAATGTACATGTTCTTGAGAATGTAGTTTGGGGATTTGATGACCCGTTTTATTTGCTCTTCTTCATTGTGGATTTGGGGATTTCCTTATACCTTAGCTGCTGCCTTGAATAGACTCAGTTGTCAGGTTGTTATCACTTTCCAACATCACAACATCACTAAAACAGCTAACAAATAAGCAATTCCAAGATGAAACTATTCCCATAATCTCAGAAACAGATTCATAGTCCAGTGATGAGATGACAAAAAAACAAAACCAACTTTGATCTTGGTTCTTCCTTGCTTCTGCCTCCTAGATACTTTTCTTTCCCTTGCCATTCACTTCCATGGACGTTTCTCGATCATACAATATTTCTTCCTATTTGAAGTGTTCACTATTTGCTTCTTGTTACTTTTTCCCTTAACCATTTTGCTGCAGTACATTCACTATTTGGTTTGGTTGAAGACAAAAAAAAAAAAAAAAAAAAACAGGACCTCAAACAAGAGAAGAAAAAAAAAAAACATTTACCACGTTAAATTCTTCCTGTGCATCAAACAATGTTAAATTTACCACGTTAAATTCTTCCTGTGCATCAAACACAGTTAAATTGACCACGTTAAATTCTTCCTGTGCATCAAACATGACCTCATATTGAAAGAGAGAGAAATTTCATCCTGTAAATTTTTTCAAAAAAATTTACCATGTTAAATTCTTTCTGTGAATTAAATGGACCCTAAAAGTACAACCGCAAGCTTACAGAAATTATGGAGTCTGGTTATAAGGTTATTCGTGCACCTTATTTAAATGGGCCCTAAAAGTACAACCGCAAGCTTACAGAAATTATGGAGTCTGGTTATAAGGTTATTCGTGCACCTTATTGCACCGAAGTGCTTCTTTGTTCTAGTGTCACTACAACAAATACGTGACTCGCTGATGGAATGGCCGAGAACATCCATGGACAGTGATGGCTGCCGTCGACGGCAGTGAATGTCAGTAGAGAACATTCTCGAGGAGGCTTGGGCGGCGATCATGATGCCAGGACCTGTTGACGTTGCTGGTGGTGGTGAGGATATGATGCTAGATGATAGATAATCTAAGAATTCTCTTTCAAGGTGTTTAAAACAACTCGGAATTACGGCAGGTGAGCCTTTTTGTTTCATATGTTGCATGATTGTTTACTCTTAGCCATGCATGTAAAAATAACATGTTCTGACTGTAAGAAGCAAGTCGTTGTGGAATACATGCTATGAATGGTTTAACGGTTGCGACCCTTTGTTTCAGCACCCTTTTACCATGCCACTTTTCACTTCACACCTATTCAAGGTGACCTTACATTTCTTTCTTATCCTGCATGATGGAGAAACTTTCTGAGGTTCTGTCCATGTTCACTTCGGCAGTGCTTGTGCTTATCGATGCTAGCCATTGGCTGAGCAGATAATCCGGCTTCTTCTTTTCATTGTACATGATGGCAGGAATCGATCAGTATTTTTACACAAATGGTATGCGCTAGGTTCTTGTCATTTTCGGTTTCTCTTTTCATTGTTTGAATTTGCAAGAGGGTTCTCATTGTTAGAACTTGCAAGGGGGAGAGGACGGCAGGTTACTTCTAAGCCTCACAGTCAAGGGAGTAGGAGTACCGCCGGAAACCGGCAGTCTCATCCTTATCCTGCAGTCCCGCCGGAAACCGCCAGGCCTGCCCTTGCTCATAATCGAGAAAGAGAGGAGGGCCATTTGGGCCCTCCCTACCCATGGACGGAGGGAAAACAAACAGAGGGGCCGCATGGCTCCTCCCTTTTTTGTCTGCCCTTAGAGGTGACAGCGAAAGGAGAGGGAGGGTCGTCGGCCCTCTCAATAGGGGTATGGGTTTCCCGCCCATCTCGGAGACGACGCAGGCATCCTTTGACGCTTGCGTCGGCTGCACAACGGAGAGAAGCAAAGGGGAGGGTAGGGTAGGACCGCCCTCCCTTCTGACACTGTCAAGGAGGCAGAGGAAGGCAGAGATGCCCGTCCTCCGCCTTCGCTAGGTGTCTTAGAGACAAAAGGGGAGTGTCATCGAGCCCTCCCTGTCAGTTCTTCCGGCGGTGGGTTTTTGCCCACCCCTATCCGCTTCACAAAGGGAACAAGGAAGTGCCATCGAACCCTCCATGCTGCAGGCAGGGAGGAGGCCCGGGCCTCCCTGCCTGCAGAAGGGGCGGAAGGCGCCATCCGGTGCCTGTGTCGCTCGCCAGGTAAAAAACGAGAGGGACGGCCGGCCCTCCCTGTGGGCGGTGGAAGGGACGAAGCGGTCCCTCGCCTTCCTGTTTCCGTCTAAGAGAGCGCTCCCTCCCGGTAGACTGCAGGAAGAGGGACCTGTTAGGTCCCTCGTCGGTGAGAAGGGCAGAAGCCCCTCTAATCGTGGCCGATGGGAAAGGAAGGAGAAAGGGCCAGGCCTGTCGCCCGCTCCTCTTTCCCTCTCCGTCTACGCCCTCGTCGGCGATGGCCCTCTCACAACAGTGGAGGTAGCGAGCGCTCAGGCCAAATCTGCCAACGTCTGACGTCTGCCTCCGACAGCAGATGGGTAGGTCGGTTGCTGGGAAAACATCGGTTTCCTCATGTTTTGCTTTCTTAGATCAAGATCATTCGAGAAAAGGATTGGGTAACGAAGGCCGGGTTTGGATTACTGAGTTCAAATCCAAACCATGAAGTTAGTTGAGGTAGATTTTAGTTTTGAGTTATTAATAGGATTGGTAAAGTTTTGAAACTAAATCTCCAGCTAAGAATGGAAATATTTCAAAACTATGTTTAGAGGTCGTTTGATTATTGTCCATTGGGATAAGACAAACAAGACATTCTGTCCATCAAACTAGTATCCTATTCTTATGGGCAATAATGTTTATTGTCCACCGTTTGATGATTTTAGGAATATAACATTATGTTTTTTTTGTCCGGCGTTTGTTTCACATATGTCTATTTGTCAGTTCTATCTAGCATTTGTTTTTGTTCTGTCTGATATATTTGTTCTATCTTATGTTTGTGTCTTTCATGGTCTGTTCTGTCTGATGTTTGTTTATGTTCTGCTCAAACTATCTGTTCTATCCGGTGGTTATGTCTTTTATATTCAGTTTTGGCTATTATAGTTGTTCTGTCCGCTATAAGATGACAAAAATATCTTATTTTCTGAACATGTTATATCAAACTAAATATAAAATCATAACATTAGGCCACATGGACTATACATTTCTTATATATATATATATATATATATATATATATATTATGACACGCACACACTTAATAAATCAAAAATTGTGGTTTTTGGGTGTATGGGAGGTTATCCCACCACTCAAACGAGAGCAAACCTTCCCTCTTCTCCTTGCTCCTAGGGTCTGCATTGCACTCCACAAGTCAATCACACGACCCCGCCCGTTTGCACAATGCTCCTTGGAACAAGATAAGATTGTGGTTTCTTGTTATATACATTTTTACTAAGTATTTTCATTGACAGTTGCATAATGAGCAAATAAACAGATATAGTTGTCATAGTTCTGCTGCAAGACCTGCCCGGAGAAAACCCCCAAATTTTTATTTCAAAAGAATGACGATTTATAGATACACAAAACCAAAAGGAGATGTAAGTTCAACGTTATCCCTGCTATTAGCCGTATAGTTAAAAGAAGCAGGGGAGCTGAGAGACAATCTCATAGGCAGAATTACAAATTAAAACTTGATGAAACTTTTGTAGCAGAAAAGAGTAATATTCGTCACGATAGCTCCCTAGAGTCACAATTGGAAAACCTTCGTCTCCAATGAGGCGGGCGTATCCTCAGAGAAATTCCTTTGACAGGGTCCTCAAATGCTTTCCATAAGCTGCACTCACTGGAGGAAGGGTCCAGATCTGCTCTGGTGGAGATAAACTATAGCCCGGTCAGAACTAGAATCAAAAAGTCCAAAAGCCAACTTTGTGCCTTGCTCTCTATGAAGGACAACGACATGGATAGAGGGAAGTCGTGGCCCTCAAGTGACATGTTTATCTGCATAAATGGAAGTCATCCCCCTCCCCTCTTTCTCCCTTACTTTCAGGGGGATACAAATCATCCACCTCCCTCTGATTAGTAAAGTAAGAAGAAGTGAATGAACAAGAAATTAAAGATGTTTTGATTTGGTAGAATTTGAAATAATATCTATTAATAAAACAGTTAATCTGATTACAAACAATTATGATGACACATAAATTATAAATAAAAGCAAACACTAACTCATTCAGTCAAATGCACAAACACTTTATATACATCCAAATGACCAAAAGAGAGAAAGAGAAACAGAGAGAAAAGCATATCCATATCTCCTTGTTTTGTTACCGTGAGATTGAGAGCTTCTATTTATAGTGATTTTATTATGTACAAGTTCTTTATCTGCTAATGTTACATATGTCGATTTTGTAGGGATTGAGTTTCCCTTGAGCTGATCCTTTCCTTTGATTATGGCTTGATCCGTATCTCCTTTATCTTCTCGTGTGATAGGCATATCCATATCTCCTTGATCTTCTCGTGTGATTGGCATATCCTTAACAGCCCCCCTCAAATTGAGCATGGGAGACCGAATGCTCAATTTGCTGCGAAGATCTTCAAATTTGACAGTGGAGAGTGGCTTAGTAAACAGGTCGGCGATTTGATCCAAACATGAAACATAGCGAACTTGCAAATGACCCTTGGCGATATGATCCCGTATGAAATGAACATCAATCTCAATATGCTTAGATCGGCGAGGAAAAACAGGATTTGCCGAGAGATAAATTGCACTGACATTATCACAAAAAATGGTGGGCACTTGCTGCGAAGAAATGTTCAACTCATGTAGGATGTATGTAAGGGAAAGAACTTCTGTGGCAGCAGAGGCGAGCACCCTATATTCAGCCTCACTGTTGGACCGAGCAATAGTCGCTTGCTTCCGAGCAGACCATGATACGAGAGAGTGACCAAAAAAGATTGCGAAACCCCCAGTAGATTTGCGATCATCAACATTACCAGCCCAATCAGCATCAATGTAAGCAATTAAGTGTAGATTAGTGGACGGGGGAAGGAGAAGACCATATCCCAGAGAATGTTTCACATAGCGAAGTATTCATTTATCCGCCGCCCAATGCGAATCACGAGGAGCATGCATATATTGACAAACTTTATTCACCACATATGAAAGTTCCGACCGAGTAATAGTAAGATATTGAAGTGCGCCAACAGCCAGACGATAAGGCGTAGGATCAACCAGAGGAGTTCCATCATGAGCTGAAAGACGAGTGTTGGACGCCATAGGAGTGGAAACTGGCTTGACTCCGAGCATATTGTGACGTGTAAGCAGATCAAGCATATATTTGTGTTGTGATAAAAAGAGGCCATCAGATGTATGATGAACTTCTATCCCCAAGAAATAATGTAATGGACCAAGATCTTTGAGAGGAAAGTGAGCTGCCAACTTAGATATAAGAACTTCAACCATAGATGAGGAGCTGCCAGTGATGATAATGTCGTCGACATAAACAAGAAGATAAATAAGAATACCTTGTCGACCATAAACAAACAGCGACGTATCAATTGGAGCCGGTGAATCCAAGATGCTGAAGAAACATATTAAGTTGATGAAACCACGCCCTAGGAGCCTGCTTGAGACCATAAATAGCCTTGTGAAGTCGACAAACATGATCAGGAAATTGAGGGTCGACATAGCCAGTTGGTTGAGTCATATAAACAGTTTCAGACAAGTCCCCGTGTAAGAAAGCATTGTTGATGTCCACCTGCTTGATGGGCCGGTGGCGACTGACAACAATTGTGAGGACAAGGCGAATGGAAGTATGCTTGTCGACTGGATTGAAGGTATCAAAATAGTCAAGACCAGCCTCTTGAGTGAAACCTCGAGCAACCAAGCGAGCCTTGTGGCGCTCAATGGAACCGTCTGGTTTGCGTTTGATTTTGTAAATCCATGTGGTGTCGACAAGATTAGATGCTTGAGAACGAGGAACCAATTGCGATGTCTGATTTTGAAGGAGAGCATGAAATTCTTGATCCATAGCTTGTCGTCAGGTTTCATGTTTCACAGCCTGAGAGAAACAGGTAGGCTCGATTTCTTGAGTAAGGTGCGCCTCAAGGGCAAGGGGAATGGGATGCAGGGAAGAGGCATAAGCTTTAGGTTTAAGGCAGCCTGTTTGGGACCTAGTGATCATATGGTGAGAGCGAGTGGTGGAAGAGGTCGATGGTGGAACAGGGTCAGGAAGGGCATCTGTAGCATGGTCGGGTAATGGTGAAGGCAAAAGGTTAGTAGTAGGAGTTGGATTAGGAAGACTAGATGGTGGACATTGAGAGTCCTTCATCAAATATTACATTTCTATTCACCATGATTTTCTGATTTTGTTTGTCATAGCACAAGTAACCTTTGTGTTGACTGCTGTAGCCCAAGAAAACACATTTGGCTGAGCGAAACTGCAATTTGTGAGCATTAGAAGGTCGAATACATGGGAAGCAGGCACAACCAAAAACCTTCATAAATATGTAATCAGGTGGTCGTCCAAATAAAACATGATAGGGCGATTTCATTTTGACAGTAGGAGAAGGCATACGATTAATTTGATAGACTACTGCAGTGAAAGCAAAATCCCAAAACCGTTGTGGTACTCCGGCATGAGCAAGTAGTGTGAGCCCAGTTTCTACTATATGTCTGTGTTTCCGTTCGACACTTCCATTTTGTTCATGAGTATGAGGACAAGAGATTCTATGTTCAATGCCTTGGTGTTTGAGATAAGAGTGCAATGAGCGATATTCTCCACCTCAATCGCTTTGGAAAGACTTAATTCTGCAATCAAACTTCTTTTCAACTTGCCTTTGAAATGTGTGAAAAACAGGCAGCACATCTGATTTATTTCTGATAATAAATATCCAAGTGTACCAAGAAAAAAAATCCACAAAAGTAACATAATAACGATAACCATGTAATGAATCAACTGGGGCAGGTCCCCAAACATCAGAAAAAATCAACTCAAGAGGTGCCTCTACTGTACTTTCAGATGAATGAAAAGGTAGGGCATGACTTTTTCCTAATTGACATGCTTCACAAACTTTATTAGAGTCTGAACGGAACACATGCAAACCAAACTTAGATAAAATATGACTAACTACTTTCATGCTAGGATGTCCCAACCGATGATGCCAAGTATTCATAGTGGTTCTTTCTCCTACGAAAGCTGTGGGAATGTATGACTTCTTTTGTAGCTCCACTTGATAAAGTCCACCTTTAGTTTTTCCTTGAAGAAGAACTCGCCCAGTCTTGCGATCCTTAACAAAGCATTTGTCATAGTGAAACTCAAAAACTGCATCATTATCTTTAGTAAACTGTTTGACTGAAAGCAAGTTTTTCGAAATGGAAGGCACATGTAAGATTTGATTCATAAGAAAATCTGAATTTGCAGCCTTAAAGCAAGAATTTCCAATGGACGATATGAACAAACCTATCCCATTACCGATTTTTAGTTGATATTTGCCTTTGTAGTCTGAATTTGTGGACAAGTTGTTTAAATCTGCAGTGACATGATGAGTTGCCCCGGAGTCTGGATACCATGCACTATCTATTTCTTCAGAATCAACTATGGCAACATTGACCTGTGGTGACTCGCCTTTGAGAAAACGATATTCTTTGCAACGTAGCGCACTGTGGCCTGGTTGGCGGCATGCTTGACAGATGGTGCGACAGTGTGTAACCATATGACCTGGATTGCCACACCCGTGACAAACTACTGGACGACTTGTTCCAGTTCGACCAGCATTCATATTTCTATTTCCCCGACCGCGTTGATTAAAAGACCTGTTTGGGGATGGCCTATTTGAGTAAGCTTTGGTTACATGTTGATTGCCATATGCAATATTAGCAATATGGACTGTGTCTCTTTCAGGTTCATTTGCTTCACATTGAACTTCATGAATCAAGAGAAGACTAAGAAGTTCCTCAAGTTTAATTTGTTCAACTCTGGTGTTCAAAGAAGTCCTCAAAGCTCCATACTCATGAGTTGGAAGACCAGCAAGAATGTAAGACACGAGATCGTCATTGTCTACTGGTTTAGATGCCAATGCTAACTGATGCGCAATGCCTTTTACTTTATGAAAATAGGTGGCAATGGAATCTATACCTTTTCTTATGGATTGAAGTTGAGCTCGAAGCCTTTGTATCCGGGAACGAGAGTGGGCTGCATACATGCGTCTCAAAACACTCCATACTTCATGGGATGTCTTCAATCCTACTATTTGACTATGTACAATGTCTGTGAGGGAAGAAATAAGCCACCCAAGTAGCAACTGATCCATCTTTTCCCATTCTATAAATGCAGGATTTAGTTCTGCTTCCTTGTTATTTCCAGTAGGGAGAAATTTTTCAGGACACATATTTGTGCCATCAGCATATCCCATCAGTCCGTAGCTTTTGAGAAGAGAAATAAACTGAGATTCCCACAACAAATAATTGTCTGTAGATAGCTTCACAGCAAGGAAGTGTTGCAAGCTTGTTGGTGCTGGAAGAACAGAGAAAGTGGTCACCACCGATTGTATTGAAGACATTCCAGCATTGTTTTGAGTAGTCATGATTGATATCAGTGAGAGTAACAACAACGTGTCAACAGGAACAAGTTAACAGGCAGGAACACTCCAAAAAGGAAGTGTCGAAAAGATTCACTAGAGGGCCTTCAAGTCTCATAACTCTTCATTGCTTGCTTCAAAAAATCGGAAAAAAGCTGGAAATGTTCTTCAGAAGTAAACGATTCCAGAATGACCATGCTCGACCTTTACTGTTGACGAAGATGACAACACCAATCAAAGGAAAAACATGACAGGTTCCAGGCGAGTGGCTGCTCTGTATTGCGATTACTCAATGCAGCCTATTTGCTTGGTGCTCTGATACCATGACAAAGACCGTAAACTCTCAAAGTATAGAGAAGAAAAATTTAGGCAAAAAGATTTAACGTGGTTCGACTCTTTGTAGAGTCTACATCCACAACCAAAGGCAATACTCTCTCAATCTCTTATCCATTACCTTGAGATTGAGAGCTTCTATTTATAGTGATTTTATTATGTACAAGTTCTTTATCTGCTAATGTTACATATGTCGATTTTGTAGGGATTGAGTTTCCCTTGAGCTGATCATTTCCTTTGATTGTGGCTTGATCCGTATCTCCTTTATCTTCTCGTGTGATAGGCATATCCATATCTCCTTGATCTTCTCGTGTGATTGGCATATCCTTAACACTATGTCACCGCGGTACGCCAGGTTGGCTCGCGTACCGGTACCGATACACCGATACAAAGTACTGGTATGTCGGTTTGCGGTGATACGTTTGAATCTGGTTCCGGATCGAAACCAGATCCAAATCATATTATAATGAAAAAAATGAGCATCGTCTTCTCCGTTCTCCCTCTCCGCTTCTCGAACGTTCCAACGGCGGCTGCTTGGAGGTTCTCATTTGTTGGGCAGCGGAAGTGGTGGACAGTGACCGGCGACGGACGATCGGTTGACGGCGACAGTTTTTTGGTGGCTATTTTGGGAGAGGAGGAAGGAAGGTGGGGAGGAAGAAGGCTGTGTGGTTGGGAGAGGAGGAAGGAATGTGGGGAGGAAGAAGGCTGCGTGGTTGGGAGAGGAGGAAGGAAGGTGGGGAGGAAGAGGGCTGCGTGGTTGGGAGAGGAGGACAAAAGGTGGGGAGGAAGAGGGAGACAGGCCAGCTGCGTGTTTGGGAGAGGAGGACAGAAGGTGGGGAGGAAGAGGGCTGCGTGGTTGGGAGAGGAGGAAGGATGTAGCGTGTTTGATTTTTTTTTTAATGTTTTCTTATGAGATGAGATTGGATGTTGGATCTATGAAAGGAATTTTGTGTTATTGATGTGATGATATTATCATTTGTTTTTCTCAAAATTTATAATTTTTTAATTAAAAAATAATATTTTCACCATACCGCATACCAAGATAAACAAAATTGCCGTACCCGTACCCGTACCAGCACCCGTACCGGTACCGCGGTGACATACGTTATCAAACCTCTTAGAGGTCGTTTGATTGTTGTCCATTGGAATTGGACGTCCTGTCCATTACTCTACTGTCCTGTCCTGATGGACAATGATGTTCTTTGTCCTTTGTTTGATGATTTTAGGAATAGAACACTACGCTCTTCTTGTCCGGCATTGGTTTCGTGTATGTCTGTTCTGTCTGTCCTGTCTGACGTTTGTTTTTGTCCTGTCTGATCTATCTATTATGTCCGATGTTTGTGTCTTCCATGGTTAGTTCTGTCTGTTTTGTCTGTCCTGTATGGTGTTTGTAAACTAAAAATAAACTATTAGGTAATCTCTATTATAGGAAAGCATACAAAGCAACTAATGGATTGCATCAAAGGCTGAAATTTTGTTGGCTACAATCACACTTTTATTGTTCAAATATTTTTATTTTCCTCATTTACCTTAAATATCTGTCATGCATTTTCTTAGTGTTTTTTTTCAGCTTTGGACATTAAATTTTGGAATTCTGTTGTATCCTTCATATGTTTAGGCGGCATTGATAAGCAGGGACTGTAGTTGAGATTCAGATCAGATGGAAAAAGATAGCATGAGTTGATGAGAATTGAGATTCAAATCAAAATCAAATGGCACCAGGAAAGCGTAAAAATGAAGAACCATAGAAATATAGGACTCCTAGCAAACAACAAAATGAACAATTATAAAAGAAAAGTTACAATATACAACTACAATGATATTAGAAGACAATGAAAAACTAAGGATAAAATTGTAGATACAAAATATGTATACCCCAATGGGGTGGACATACATGGCACATATGCTACCAGACACTTTTAACATGTCCAAGCTGAATCTAGCTGCTCCTAAACGATGGGGTCGCAATCGAGGTTTATGCTGCTGGGTGAGTACCTCAACATCTTTGTCGCTCATTCTCAGTGTAACTTCTTTATGCAATAATAGAAGGAAATCTCATAAATCATCAATCAAAATGTGTGAAAAGCTTTCATTTCATCTTCTAGTTCAGTTGTTTCAGTTCCGATGTTATTTCATCTCTCACTTTGGTGTATGTTGTGATTTGTTAAATGTTCTATTACATTACGTCCTGCAGGCGCTATAGAAATTCTTGGAGCAGCTTGTAATAGTGAACCAAATCGTTTTGTTTTGCCTCGTCTGTATAATGAGATAAGTCTTGGCAACATGCACTTGAGAAGGAGCAGACTTTACTTGATATTGATGCCACCTTCTTATTTTCTTAGATGTGTAAATTGCTAAATGACAATGAACATGATGCGGTCCAAGCATACGTTGGAAATAAGACTGCAGCTTCAAGGTAAAAAAAAAACATGCGCCAGTTGGATGCTACTTGTGTCAGATACTATCCGTGCAACAAACATCTTCACACAGTGGACCAAATATGGAGTCCAATTCATTATTTCGTTCTGAGGAAAGTCTACGTGTTAGGAGCGCTAGTGCCTTGTCAGGTGTTACTGCTGATGCATCATGTCCAGAGTCCCAGTTAGATGCATCAAATTTGGCTAGAAAATGGTATGACAATTCAGCATTCCAAACAACTTCAACTTGTCATCACCACCATCAAATTTTTAGGCATAACAGGAAGGAATGTAATTGCTTGCCTTGAAGGATATCGTAGTTTAGGCAGATTAAGGGTTGCCAAAACCTACGTAGCCAGCTACCATGGTTGATCACAATACAATATTTCAGTCAAGCTTTTCCACAAACATTTTGGAAGCATCTTCCATTCAGTAGTAAAAAGCCCAAATCTAGTAACCCAATCGTTGCCATTTGCAACAAATCTCAATATCAAACAATGCAAAAGGGGCTTTAGCTGCCATTGACAATAGAATAAGAGAGAGAGAGAAAGAGATGGGAATAGACTGGTAACTGGAATGTAGATGGACACTCTGCCTTGCTGAAAGCTGCTGCCCAGGAGCCACTGGAAGACGCCCTATTGAGGAGCTGCTCGAGGACGCCCGTTGAGAAGTTGCAAGCGATGCTACGGCGGTCACCCTCCAGCGAAGACAGAGGAGAAGGAGAGAAACAGAAAGGGCTAGGGCAGCTCAGACGATGGATGAGAAGGAGAGAAACAGAAAGGGCTAGGGCAGCTCGGACGAAGGAGGAGAAGGAGAGAAACAGAAAGGGCTAGGGCAGCTTGGGGGCGGAGATGGAGGAGAAAGGCAGCTGGGGGGCGGAGGCGAGGAGAAATGCAACAAAGATGGGGGCAGAGATGGAGAGAAGGAGATGGCGTCGAGGGCTCGGGGTCGGGCCTCGTGGTCGTCGGGGGCGGGAGAGGAAGAGTGTTCTGTCTTTGTCCGTTCTGAGGGTTAGCTCCTTGTGTCTAGTTGTTCAAGCCTGTCCTGTGGATAGCGTTTGATGAAAAATTTGATTAGAGATGACACGAGTGTCCCGTTCCACGTGTCCTGTAGCCATCAAATGACCTCTTAGGGTGTTTTAAAAATCTAAGTGGAACCGTTATGTTCTAATGCTTTTAGAACCGATATAGTGCTTCCTAAACCAAGTCCTACAATTTTTCGATCCATTGAGATATATGACAGACTAGTTTATTGGGTTTTCTAACAAATTCAATGCATTTTTAAAATATTTTTTATATTTTTAACCTTTTTTGATGCGGTTTTGAACTTTATCAAGTTTATTTGAAGTATTTTTGAATGGTTTATTAAGTATTAGTACTGGTTTAACTTTATGCACACGTCTCATACCTAAAATTAGGTCCTTTATGTTCCAATCGTGTTTTAATATCTATGATAGAGTAATTGGATGCATTTATTATGTAAACAATGCTTATTGTTAACTTTGCATTCATGTATATGCAGCTATTCAATATTGTCATATGAAGTAGTATTAAATTTCAATTAATTTGCACTAATTATCACCAAAATGGTCGGTGTGTTGTTTATTACATATAACTAAACTACTATTTTGGTCGCCAATATTGAATTATGTTAAACTCATAGAAATGTTGTACTGCCCAAAGGTTGTCTTCATGTTCATAGTTTAACATGATAAAATGAAGGAAATGTAATTCAATACATGAGATATGTAACATCCAAAGGTGCCACATCGACTTGTCTTTGGTTGCATCCTTCAATTTTATCGAGTAGTGGGAGGAAAAGTATATTTACGTGTTATGGTTTTCTCACCAAAGGTTGTAATGATTACTCACAATTGCCTAAGAAAAAAAGGCAAATAATAAAGGGCTTCATCATTATATTTGTTTTTTCATTGTCTTGATTGAGCATGAATGTTTATGTACACCTTTTGCCATTGTAGGGCTTAGTTTTGTTATTTTGATAGCTCAAGTAATGTTCCTATTCTTGATAGATCTAATTTCACTAATTGTGAAGAAAATGTACATTGGGACATTATTGATTTAGACCTAGCACTTTGTGTGAATGAGCCTGCCCCTTTAACTGATAAAATGACAAATGATAAGTAAGCAGCTTTTGACAAGTGGAAGCAATCTAATCGCCTTGATTTGCTGCTTCTGCATTCTATAGTTCCTAAGAATATTTGAGGGGCTATACCCGCTTGTCAAACTGTGAAGGACTTTCTCAATGTCGTAACGTAAAGGCTCAGTTTGTTAGCACACGCTTGAAATGAGGAACATGACATCTCAATTGAATGATATGAAAGTTACAATTTCCGATTTCTTCTTGTCCACTTGATTTTGTCATCTTTACTTGCTGAATATGGTCCTTTCAAAATCTCTTATAACACAAATAATGATGAATGGACATTCAATGATTTGATGTCCAAGTGTGTTGAGAAATAAGGGAGATTAATGAGTGAGAAGGTGCACAGTGCACATATGGCTTCTCAAAAAAGTCAACATAAAACTGAACCATAGAAGAATGTCAAGAGGAAAAGGGCTAAAAAGTCACCTATAGGAACAACTAGCTAATCTATTCGCAAGCCTCAAAATGATATCTCTTCTATGAAGTGCTTCTTCTGCAAGAGAAAATGACACAAGAAGGCAGACTGTGAGAAGTATGTGAACTGGTTGTCTAAAGAGGCAATTTTTATTAGTTTTTTTAATGTAATTTGGTCAATTTTCTCGTTAATAGTTCATGCTTGATTCAGATGCCAGTTTATATTGCTATCACCTTGCATGTCTTTCTAAAGAAAAAGAAACCACAATATGAAAGAAGCATCTTTTTCATAAACAAGACGTGTTCACATGCCAAGGCTGTTGGGACTTGTCGAGCGATTCTAGAAATGATTTTGTTTTGGACGTAGTCGATATGTTTTATGTAAGATGTCGAGTGATTCTAGAAATGATTCTGTTTTGGACGTAGTCGATATGTTTTATGTACCATCTTATAGTGAAAACCTTATTTATATTTCAAGACTGCATAACTTTAAAAATTCAAAATTATTTATTTAGAAGGATTTAGTCTTTATTTGTTTTGCATGTTTTAATGATGGTTTGTATTATCTAGAAACTATGATCCATGAATCTTTATCTTGTGGTAATATGTTAATTGGTAACAAACGTGGAATGTTGAATGATTGATCTTATATGCTTTGGCACCATTGTTTAGGACATATCTCTAAAGAGATAATCCAAAGACTTGTGAAAGAAGGGATCCTTCAATATTAATTTCACAAATTTAGAAACGTGCTTAGACTGCACTAAGAGTAAACAGACTAACACATATAAGGAATGTGTTAAAATGAATAACAAGAAGCTCAAAATTATTCATACTGATTTATGTGATTCATTTATCACATGTTATATGGGTGAGAGGTATTTTATCACTTTTATTGACAATTACTCATTGTAAATGTTTCTTTACCTTGTATTTGAGAAATCAAAAGTCCATCAAGTTTTTATACCCACTATGGGTGATGCAATGTCTGAACCAGAAAATTCAGTGACTAATAGATGTTCTATCATCATTTTCTCAAATACTGAAATGAATGTTGATTCAGTCCGCCTGATTTTTTGCCCAAAAGCTTATCACCTTTTAGTTAACGCCTTTCTATCATAAAACCAATCCATACATTCTCCTTATCACATTTAATTTTTTCTAGTTCTTACTGCGACATTGCAAATAGGATTTTATTTGAGTGTATCCTGAAATGAATTCTGTAGTTGTGTTGTCACATACTATTTTGTTTGACTGCTGATCGCCTCTTAGCAAACACCTTTTGTCATAACACAAGTCCATATAATGTCGTTGTCGAGTTTATTTTTTGTGGGTGTTTATCGCATCCTTGTGAATAACGTCAGTATATTATAAAATGAATCCTATAGTCACGTTATCATATGATTTTTTAAGTAAAATTATGTTTCCAATGTTGCAATGGCACTCAAAAAAATTAAATGCGACAACAACATTGTATGGACTGATTAAAGACATCTACTAAGCGGAGATAAGCAGTCAGACAAAACAGATTGCATAACACTCATGAGCTCGTTTTATAATAATCTCAAATGTATGTAAATGAGATTGTAAATTAGCATTACTAATACAAAATTAGGGAATAAATTGTATAATATTGATTTTGTAAACACACACATTAATGACTCTAGGGAAGCCACTGCTACTATTTGGTCCAAAATTCCACGTCCCCACCACCCACATTCACTGGCACTAAAAAGCAGGGTCAGAGGTGGAATTTTTCATGAGGGGCACCTACTTATAATTTCAAAAAGCGGGGTCAGAATCAGAAATTTTTTCCTAAGAAGGTCCAATTATAATTTCAAAATTTTGATAAGGTTGGATTATAAATTTTCAAAAATTTTTATATATGATAAATATTTTTTTTTTTAAATTTACATGTAAAGTAAAAAAAATTAGGAGAGCGGGCCCTGCTTGCCTCCCATTGGCTCTGCCCTTGATAACAAGGTGCCAGTGGTGTTACCATTAGCACTAGGAAGCCCAGTGTTAGTGATAATGTTCATAAGCAGCACTACGCCCAAACTGCTAGAGGAAGCAGTAGTGGCGCCTTCAGCTCTGGCGCAACTTGTAGCGCTGAAATAGTGCTAGGAAAGACCTTCAGTAGCACTGTTTTAGTGCCACAGATGATGAAAAACCTTGCTGTCCACTTTGTTCCCTAAGTCAGTCAATCAGACAATTCTTAAAAGCTAGGAGGAAAAGTAAATTACAGGAAAGGAAAAAAGAAACAAGAACAACAATAGTTCCAGCTAACAATTGAATCAAGTGGATCATCTAATAGCACCTAATTTATCTACTTTCATTATATAGTTGAAAATGTATAGCGAGCAATAGGTGGTAGGAGATGTCAGCTAACAAACGTGGACTAAATTCCTTTGGAAAATTTGTTGAATCAGCTGAAATTGGTGATCCACAATCAACTCCAGTAGTACGTCTCCTCTTTAAATCGATCTATTTGCCCATCCCGGCCATATCTCTCTCTCTCTTTCTCTCTCTCTTTCTGTCTCACACAAACACATACACACATGGAGACTGCCAATGTTGTCTGGAAGTCTGATTTGAAGCAGGAGCATGGAATACCGCAGCACAATCGGATCTACGTTTTCCTAAGATTTCTGGCGTTTGCTGCCACATTAGCTGCTGCATTAGTCATGGGTGTAAACAAGCAAACCATACCTATGGTTGTAGGCCTGGGCAATGCCAAACCCATATACGGAAACGTCACTGCCAAGTTTCACCAAACCCCAGCTTTCATGTCGGCCTCTTTCTCTCTCTCTCTCTCTCTCTCTCTCTCACTCTCACACACATATTATGTATATAATCTTGTGAAGCTGAATGGTTTAATTTTACTATGCGGGACAGGTTTTTTGTCATTGCCAATGCCGTAGCGGCTGGGTACTCGTTGGTGACTTTCATTCTTTCACTGGGGAAGATGGTTGGCTGTTTCCATGCTCCAATCAGCCTTCTTCTGGCCATTGGTGACCTGGTAAGCCTCTCATCCTCTAATTTGATCTGTTTAGTTTTCGTTCCTTCTAGCTACCACCACGCATCTACCCGCCTGCGCAAGAAACCCATAAGAATAAAAAACGTTACTGAATGATCATGGTCAACTGTGACCCACTTGTTGAGATTGATTTATTTTCAACTTTGCTTTGCTCGTGGACGAGGAACTTCAATTTTAAGTCCCAACTTGATTTTTCGTATATTTTGTTGTTGCGGATCCATACTCTCTCTCTCTCTCTCTCTATATATATATATATATATATATATATATATATATATATATATATATATATATATATATATATATATATATATATATATATATATATATATATATATTTGCTGTTTAAACAGCTTTACTGGGATTTGTCTTTTTTAGCAAGTTCTTTTACCAGCAGAGAATTAAGAGGTGAATTCTTTATTATCCTATACTAGTGAAATTTAATATAGCGATTTTTTACCTCTTTGACTAGCACATATTAGAACATAAAATTCCAAAGCTAATGAAGGTTTTCAACTAAATAATTGGTTAAACAATGTCTACTTTTCTCAAATTTATGAAAAGGCAACTGCAACTTTGCTTTGAGGATACTCAAGTAAGATCGACTGAGCAACCAATATAAATATAGAACAACCGATCGAAACAACTCAAATAGGCATACTGAAGAATGCATATGTTAAAACGCATACCCATTTTATATGTCGATTTATTGCAATGCAAATACAAATTTTCATAACCATCCATTATAAATCAATGGCTCACAATATCCAAACATATTATAGCTTCAGAAAACACAATAAAGCAGGTTGTAGTGCTTATATTCCTGGCGGATGATTCATTACGAGTACTTCGACAGAATTAGATTTGCTAAAAATAATCAAATGTTTCATAAGTGTAAAACTTATCCGCGACACTAAAACAACGGTTGAACAGGGGTAGGGCCCCAACAGTCTAGAGAACCTGCGTCAGTGTCTGTCGGCCGGCGATTTCAGAGAATGAGGGTTGAGGTCGCCCTCGACTCGACATGACCAGTCCTCCCCCTTAATAAAACGCCCAATAAAATGCTTTTGTTAAAAACTAAAACTTGTTTGAAATGAATGCAATGAGTGAAGCTAAAACGTTTTTGAAGTGAAAAACTAAAGCCAATAGAACTTTTGAAAAATTTTGGGCCAATTTTCACAGGATGTCAAATTGCAAGATCTCAAAATTGTTGCGTAACGCCGACTTCCGCGTTATGCGCTTTGGTGGAAGGCCGTGAAATGAATGACCCGACCTTGACACGCATATTAATGGAGACTGCCGATCATAGCGGGGGTTCATTTCATGCCTTGTCATCCACACACTACGGCAAACAACCTGTTCCAATATTTACATATAAATGTCTTTTATAGAAAATGGTCACAATATTCACATATAAATTTCTTTTATAGCCTCTGATGCAAAAATAAACTATTACCTAATCTCTATTATAGGAAAGCATACAAAACAACCATGCTTAAGCAACTGGCTGTGGTAAGTGGACAATTTGCAGTGGTTTTAGCAACACAAAATAAAAAAAAAAACCATTGGGCCGTAAAGTTAGCTAGTTGGTTTCAATTCATCTCTTTATAACCGGCCCGGGCAAGCTCAATGGGGCTCGACTCGGCCCGATTAATTTTTCTAATTTTTTATTATTTTTATTTAATAATAATATATATTTTATTATTAAAAAATATATTATATATATTTTATATTAAAACATTATTTTTTATTTTAATCAGGCCAGGCTTGGGCTCCGGTATTGAACCCGGGCTCGGGTTTTGGGCGTTGGGCTGTCCCACGCCTGACTCTTATCGGGCTGGGCCGTGCTGGCCTGATGCCCGGGTCTAATATATAATGATTGGAAGGTATTAGACCACTTGGGTAAGGGATAAAAACTAGAATTTTTAATTTCATGTTAGAAAGTATTTTAAACAAAATATGAACCTTCTAATGTATCTATAAGTACTAATTTAATATAAATCATGCTCTGATTCAAGCCATTTTTGTAAAAAAAAAAAGGATCTTTATACTACCAAAAATTTTGATGTTATAAAAGCCGATCATTTTTTTACTATTAAAAAACATTTAAATAAAAAACAACTAAGTTAATATATGTTTCTCATCAAATCACTCTTATCCATTTTAATTATCCGACTTGTTCAAATTCAAGCTTGGATGTTAACTTGGTTGATTTTCTTACACTGAATTCTCTCCCATTAGGTTCAACCCCAATTTTTCTACATCTATCTGAACTTTTTTTGAACCTTGAATTTTACTCAAATTGAAATTTGGACAAGGAACGCACGACCAGAAAGAAAAAGGATCAGTTTGATTGTAATGCAGTGGTAGTACTTTCTTACAAAATCTGAATAATCAAATTCGCACTCAACCGGTGGACACCTTTCCCAGTTGTCTCTCTAGGTTTTGTTTATAGGCGATACGAAAGTTTTACCTGCGCATTAGGTTGTAAGCTAACTAATCTTCACTGGAACTAATTTTTGTATGTTTCTTTCATGAAAAAAAAACTTCCTTTCCCATCTTGTTAACGAAAACTCGCCTTCTTACATAAGAACGGTAAAGTGTGGAAGGGAAATGAAAGTGATCAAGTGTTTTCATTGAAGAAACTAATAATGCATGTATACACTTGCAGGTGATGGTTGCTCTAGTGTCTGCAGGGGGAGGAGCAGCAGCTTCAGTGGCAAGATTGGCGAAGAGTGGGGATCAACGTGCACACTGGGATAAAATATGCGATAAGTTTGATGCATACTGTAGGCATGGAGGTGGTGCTTTGATTGCTTCTTTCCTTGGAGTCTTCTTCCTCATGAATCTCAATGTGCTTTCCACATTATATCTCTACAAATTGGCCAACAACAAGAGGATGTAGTGAAACTCTTCACATGCATCTTGGGATGTCAGAAATGGATATATTAAACAACGAAACATATAATTGGCACATAATTGGACATCTTTGTTTGCTCTAAACCACTACAAATACAAGCTAAATGTCCATTAGTTTGGGAGATCAACGTAATTATCTGAATTGTTATAAAGGGACTGTCAACTTAAATTGTCATATCATTGTAATGATGTAGAATTTGCCAACAAGAAGGTTTTTGTTTCTTAAAGCACTTTCTTCAATGGACAAGACGGCCTTCGAGTAAATTTGTCAACTAACATCCACTACAACGGCTTGTACTGGTTATGGATGCTACAACACCATCAGCAGAAATGATTAATTTTTGAGGATTAGCTAGAGATATCACTGGCACTTCATTTTTTCCATGTTAGCAAAGCCCCAATTTGTTCACAATATATCAGTTAGGTTATCGATTAAAAGGGCAAGGGAGTTGCTGCATCATAAAAGGGAAAATGGCATATTCAATTGGACATAAACAAATTAACTTTGAATACCATTTACATGTAATTTTTTTTATCTTACATGCAAACCGTATTAACGAGTTTTATCAACTGTACTCGCCTCTATTTTCCAAGTGTGGGAATCCAAGAGACAAGACCCGACCTGTCGGTATGAGGTCTGGTGATTTTACTAGGAGTAATCAAACCAAGGACTAGACTGTATATTCTAAATTCTACGAATTAGATGTCATCCAAAACCTAAGAAACTAAATGTGCCTGGATTTAAAATAATGTGAGATTTGAAATCTAATCCGATTTTCAAAAGGGCATGTGAACAAAGATGAGTCAAATTGAGGTTTGATCATGTGCAACTCATCATAGAGCCATACAAAATGAAGGCCCAGGTCTAAAATGATACATGCAAAACTAAATCATGAAAGTTCAAAGTCCACTCTCTACTATGTTCAAAGTGAGGGACGTAGACCTGAAATTGTGAACCTGAATCCAAATTCAAATAATTTATTCTAATCCAAGAGATTTGATTCAAATCTTTAGGTGTGGCTTCAAGTTTGAAATAAGGAAGACTATAAAGAAATGAAATACTTTGTTCAGGGATTGATGCTTGAATTTATAATCTAATGCTTAAATTCTAAGATCCAATAGATCTGATTTACATCCACAACCTAATTGTCTTATATCCATGCCTGATTGTATTAAATCCAACTTTAGTGTTGGATGCACTTGATTTATGATCCTTGATTCAAAATCCAATATTCAAGGTCTGAATTCTGAGTGAATCTAAGGTAGGCCGGCCAGGGGGAATGACTTTCTAGGTTCAAGCCTATAGATGTGGGTGATTATGTTTTAATTGAACCTAACTAAGGATCCTAATGGATCCATGTTCAAGGCTTTTATACAGTTTTATTTGAGCATAAAAGTGGGTTTACAAGGGTCGGCCAAGGACCTTAATTCCAACTCAGATTGAAGGCTCTAAGACTAGTTAAGCTGACCTTTGGGCTTTGAAGCTACATGGCCTACAGTTTTTGAAAATTATTTGAAAGAAGTATTGTTTTGAAATCATGTGGGAAACCTATGACTTTGAACGTGTATCTGCATGGGCTCTGAGCTAGGTTTAGATGCTCGCAAGCTAACTAGCACTGCCTCAAGGCATGTTAGTAGACTAACCTGATTCAATTTCTAAGTAGACTGTGCTTGTGGATGAGATGTGGTTCAAGTGCATTTTTAAATATTTTATGCAACGCATGCTTAATTTTAAACAATATTTTGAAATCAAATATCTATCTTCACTGCATATTTGAAGTATTGAACTAAAAATAAAAGAAAATAACTTTAAATGAAAAGAAAGAGAGATGAAGAGGCATATTGGCCTCACGCCTATCCTAGAGACAATAAGATAAATACTAATCTGTTGAAGCATAAAAATACTAATCTAAAATATAATTAAAGCTAATAAACTAAGGTAAAGCATGGTAGAAAAAGCAAACTAGGAGCTAAAGCATGGTAGAAAAAAACAAACTAGGACCTAAAGCAAAAAATAAGCTTACCTAAGTGGTAGATAGCAAGAAAAAAAAACCTAAACATGCTGCTAAGGAAAGAAGAAATGAAAAGAATCAAGTTGAAGAAAAGAAAAGAAAAGAAAAGGAAAGCGAAAATTACTTGAAAATGTTGATGACCTGACTGAGCCTGCTCCCATGGCCTCTGCTGGAGCCTAGTTTGACTCTTTGATTGAGTGTTACTACAGTTTGAATCCAATAATTCACTTAGACTCTAAATTTTTTTGCTCCAGTTTTAGTTTGCGTACTCGTTTGGGTTTTTCCTATATTCAACAAGCAAAAAGCAAAAGGTGTGGAGAGAGCGGTAGGATCCCCCTTTATAGTACTCAGAGGGCGTCGACCCTTCTACGGATTTGCCATGACTAAAATTTTGAGTTGTCCTCAACCAGAGAAACACAAAACCATATATTAAAATGATGATTTTGACACAGATTTCTTCACTCTGTGCATAATTTTAATTTTAATTTAGTTTTGTGAAAAGCAATATGTTCTTGCAGAAGTGCTTATCAGTTCATTAAAATGGTTTTGATGGACACCTGGCATGGAGGAAAACACACATCAAACCATATATTATAACTCAGATAGAAAAATGTTCGTTCTAGCTGCATATAAACACGCTCTAGAGTGCAGCTCAAAATTTCGCACAATTCATGTCCTTCCATATAAACTAAAATCTGACTCATAGTAAGAAATTGAAGGTGCATAGATTTTGATTTCATACTAAGATCCAAATCAGGATTTGGATATGAGGAAGATTCTAGGCTACAGATCCGGGTCTTGATCTAGGATTTGAAAAGTGAGATCTAGATCTGCATGTGGAGACCTGATTGGGTTTAGACTTGGTTTAGCTGAGTCTTAAAATGAGATGAAGTTGGGTGTGAGCATACTGGGTTCATGTTGACCTACATAAAAAGCTGACTTAAGTTCATGTGACTCTTAAGCTTTGTTTATAAAGGAAATATGCATGTATTGACAAAAGTTCAAAATTCCTTAAGCGTAGAAATTGTTCTCAGGGGTTGTGTGGACAGGTTGACCATGTAGATATGTGTGTAGGTAGAAAGGAGGTGACTTGCGAAATTTGACTGAAAAATGGCCTCATTTATCCCTCCAAAATTTAATTGTTCCAGATTAAGAAGTATCAACATAAACATTTGTTGAGGGTAAAACTTCAACTTTTAATTTAGGGATGTCAGTCTGATTAAAGTTGAAAATACTCTATTGATGGATATCTAATCGCAACTACTGAAAGAAATTATGAAACTAATTTCCAGATAGATCAGAAATCATCTCAAAATACTGAGCTACACTAAAGTGAGATATCTGGAATGGGAAAACCTTTATTAAATCTATGAATTAAAAAAATGTACTTAAATCTGAATGATTGGACTGAAACTGAAGCTTGGAATACATAGGTTGAACACTGAAGAATATGATCCTAGCTCGAAGTGAGCTGACATGCTTTGATTGATGAAAAGTTTAGCTTAAACCTGTTAAAATATGATTGATAACTCAAATATGAATCCTAAAACTTGAAGAAACTCTAGAAATACTTTCCCAGCACTAAGAAAATTCTATCTTGAGCTCAGCTAGGTCTAAAAGAGTTTTGGTGATCTAGAAATAGTAGGTAACTGGTCTCAATAAGCTGATTGGGTTAGAGTGAGTTGATTCTGAAGGAAAACCTACAAGCTAGCCCAAATGACCATTGAGGACTTGTAAAAGTGAAAATTGTGCTAGGAGATTCTTAGAATTCTTGATGAAATTTTCATTTTTAGGGCTAGAATGGCAAGCGGTAGGTGGCAAATTTTAGGGCAGCACCAACCAGGTAATCCCGGTCTAAGTATTTGGCACTAGAATGGTATGCTCAGACTTAATGTAGTGAAAGCCCGTACTTTCAAAATATTGCTTTTGAAAGCCAATTTTGAAACATCCTTTCAAAGAGTAAAATGGCCATATAGATTTGTAAAACATTCTGGATGTTTACAAATACCCATGAGCTCCCTTGGTTTTTTGTCAGTATTTATAGGTGATGCTGACCTTTGTGAATGAGGTTGATGATCAACAAACTCCTTCCCTAAAATCATTTGCTAATAAAATTCTGATCAATGTGACGTCATAGTGTGGTAATTCTTGGTTGGCTATGATTGCAGATCTGATTCAAGGTAGTTGCATGCAATTGTTGTGATGTCATTGCATATCTACATTACACACACACACACACACACACACACACACACACACTATCTCTCTCTCTCTCTCTCTCTCTCTCTCTATATATATATATATATATATATATATATATATATATATATATCCCAAAACCACCAAGCTCATACGTGTGGGCTAGGTGAGCCCATTATTGAGATAAAGAAATAATCTTTTTGGGAATTAGCATGGTGATGTGGCAGCCACATCACCCAAGCAATGATGGCAATCTAGGTGCCCCTTTCCACCTAGCGGCCAACCATTGGCTGGTCCATGCCACCTTATAAGGATGGACCCGCCCAAGAATGCCACATCAAAAGAATGTCCCGGAGGGGGAAGGGGGCAATTTTCTTTTCTGAAAAATTTTTAAAAAGGAAAAGGAAGGACAGGGCGTAGCCCACCCTTGCTTCTACATTTTAAGCAAAATCTTTTCAAAAAAGTGAAAGAGGAAGAAAATTCTATATGATCCCATCTAATCGGCACCCTAAAAACATTTTTAAGAGTTGTTGTATTCATTCATAAATTTTTAGATTTGCATGGAATTAATCCTTATGCCAAAATGTTGCAAAATCATATTCAAAAACTGATTTCATTTCTTCAAAATGAGAAGAACAAATATGCTGAAATCGTCCAAGGATTGGACAAATCCTTTAGCACACACAAATTTGAAATCTAGTTTAGTTTTAGAAAAGAAAGCTTTCTACAAACTTCATGTTGAAGGCTAAAGTGAACATCCAATGCAAATGGGAGCATGTTATGAAGAGGAACATTCGTCTTGCTGATTTAGATGCTGAACTTTCGAAGAGTTAAGCAAATTTCCATGATTTGTCATTATGTTCTAAGCAACAAACTTTCTTAGAATCAACATTTCTGATTTTCAGTTATATAAATTGATATAAGATATGTCTTATGGCTATTTTGAGAAAAAAAAATGGATGTTATCAATGTCTTCCATATATTTTGAAGATTGATTTCAACATCATTTACATGTTTTTTATCATTTTGATGATTTTATATCAAGTCTCAAACTTGTGGATTGCATCTCTAACTCTTATACTCAATAATATGTTAAGCATACTTAAAGAAAGTCCTGCATTCTGATTACAGATCATTTGTGTGTGTGTGGATTATAAAATGAATGTTTATATTGAATGAATATTGAGAGATTATGAGAGGAAGGATAAATGCCTCATGTAGTTTGCTTTTTATTTCATGCATTTTTACACACCAAATCAAATTGCACATATGCACATTCTCAAGAAATTAAGTGATCATATTTTAAGTTGTAAAAAGTGGCCAAGTCATATTACAATAAGAATTTAGAAATCTCACTTTGTTTCAAAAGAAAACACAAGTACCATGCCCCAATTTGGCTAAAATATATTTGAAAACAATATGTTTTCTAACATTTGGAATCTTCATTTCATCAAAAAAGTAAGTTTTACTTGCTTTCAACTCTTCTCTAAAAAGAGAACTCATTTGAAATTAAGTTCATCTCTTAGACTTAATGACATGATTTGGCAAAAAAAGACTTCAAAAGACAATAATTTGCTGAGACAACCAAGTTGTTTTGCTCGAAATCAACACATTTGTTAAGCGGACTTAGCCATTTATTCTAAAATTTGGATCACTTTCCAAATTACCAAGCAAATTTCCAAAATCTCATATCAAAGGCATGACCCAAATCAATCTTCAATATCCATGCCAATTTAAAGTTTAATTCAAATATCACATTTTTGGTCAAAAACAATGGTTTCCAATTTAAACATTATTCAATTTTCAACCTTGTCTAAGAAATTTATCTAAAAACAAGTTGAATTTTCAAATAATTTGTCAAAAGTTCATTTTCTGAACAACTTATCAAAATTGTCCAATTTACCCAAAACAAGCTTAGAAATTGCTTGTCCAAAACCAATTTCAAAATGAACTTTCAATTTCAATTTCAACCCCCTATGTGCAAGCATATATGATTGCTTCAAATGACTTTTTATACATGATCTGAGAGATATTTAGTCCTTGGTTCAATTACCCATGTTAAAGATGGCTGAAACAGTTGAATCTCGTACTAACGGCTGGATCCCCTTTTCTTGAGATTTTCCTCAAAACCCAATCTGAATATTTGCTCTCCCTGCACTCAATCAACAACCCTGAGGATGGGAAGGGTGCAAACAACATGCAATATACAAATGTTTCCTAATTAAGAGATACAAGTTGTGACATAGAATTACTCGAAAATATCCTTATGGTTACCATGAATGATGAACATATCTAACATTAGTTCTTACAATTACTTTGTAGAGTTTTTAGATGTTGAAACAATGTTTACCAAAGGATAGGTTAATTTCTACCAGCAAACTTTTGGTAGAGTCAATTTTGTGAGAAGAAGTTACAATTCAAGTTTAATGTTTGTTTGACTGCAATGAAGTTTATCATAGATATGTTTCACCTTATAGGAAATCAATAGAATAGTAAGCATAGAGTGTAGCCTGCATGTGGCCATGCTGAAGCCTAAATTCATGACCAAATACCTAATAGACAAGGCCTTTCTAGCTGTGGTAAACTTGTTTGGCTCACAAAAAGACCTAATTGAACACATGCTCTTAGTGATTTCATTATTTTTAGTTACAAAAAACATCTAAATGGACATGTACTTTGTGTAGTTAAAATGGCAAAATGAATAATAAAAATCAATCTCAAAATGGGAGACAATAAATGGATTGTACCATTCTAGATGCTTGGTACTGTCAAAAAGTAGGAATTGACAACAAAAATTGATTGAAAAGTGTGATAAGTCCTGGTTAATCGATTGCCATCTTCCTATTTATCTATCACTTGATTACTGTGTAACTTTGGGGAGCTTGCAAACTTATTCATTATGGTAGCACCATTAGCATCTTTTTTGGAAAAAGTGTATGTGGTTTAATGAGCTAAAACTAACTATATTTTGATTTCATCACTAATGATAACACAATGGTGAGGGTTGTACTACAATTAATGGTTGTCGTACCATCAACATTGTGGAGGTCAATCTTTATCAAGTTGTCTTTGTAAACTACTGGAATCTATGGAGGTTGTGTGTTGTCATATATGTTTTTAGGTAATTCATGCAAAAGTACATGAAATTTTGCCCACTTATAGACTCAAAAGATGATATGGACAAAAAAGTGCTCTATAGTCAGATAGATGAAAAGACTTCCTTTCTGATAAATGAGAATATTTTTAGTTGAAAGCAATTTTGTGCATGAATGAAGCATTGTCAAGTTCTAAATGTGTTGAGCATGCAATAGATAGACTTGATCAGTTGATAAAAGATGTATAAAATTTAGAATTGCGTAAGTTAGCTGCAAAAACTAATGAAGTAGGGCAAGTTAGTGAAAATGTTTAGTTGAAAGTGCCACAACACCCTTAAATAGTAGATAATTAGATTGACTTCATTATAGATCTTGGGCAAGATTGTTCTAAAGGAAGTTCAAAGGAAATTGTTTCAAGCAACATGCAAAGTCTTAGTACTTACCCTTATTTACATATCTATCATACGTGTGAAAATGTTTATAGTTCTGTAAGACCAAGGATGTGACATTCATGTAGAGGAATAAGCCATGACAAGACAAAATGTCCAAAATCAGGACATGCAAGTAAAACAATTTATAATGCATGATATAATTCTTCATGTTTACACACCTTAGTGCAATTGTTTGTTTTTTATAGGATGCATATCCATATCGAATGAACAACATTGACTATTTTGTTCTTTGTTGTAAGTATCATTCCTACCACTTTGTTTCATGCCTATGAATTGATGCATAAAACAAAAGCTGCACCTATATGTCAATTTCCATCCATATCTAGAGAGTTGAATGAAGATATTGGATTGCAAGACTAAAGGGCAGGCTCCATGTTTTTTCCATTTTCTGTTTCTCTTTTTTCTGGATTGATTTCAAACTATTCTTTTAGCGCTTCAAATTTTCAGAGGATACTTTGCATGTAGGGTATGATCAAGTTGGTTTATGTTGGGTCCCTTTAATGTCTATTTCTTTTATCAGGTTCGCAGTGATTATTTAATTTTTGCCCATCATTCTTGGGGCTTTCATACAATTTATGTTATATCTTTACAACATGCATAATATGGTTATATTTCCCTAACCTAGCTGCATATGAATTAATAACTAGTGGAGTTGCATTCTCGTTTGCCAGGAATTTCCTTCAAGTTCAAGTCCCGATACTAGTTGTACCTACTTTTGACAACTATTTGTTGCTAAATCTATTTGTAGTAAGATGAGGCCACCAATTTGGTTATGGTTGAACCCAGTTTTGGTAACTATTTGCTAATGTAGTCTTTGTTGTTAGTGAAAACCAGTCTCTATTTATCTCCATTCCAAAACATTATGCCAGTACTTGTTTACTTCTTATAGGCGAATGCATAGGTAGCCCTTAGCAAGCCTAGAGATCATAGAAGAATATTATGCCCTCAATATTTGATATGCTTTGTTTAAGCAATGGATTGTTTGGTTGTTCTCAAATTATCTTAATTCATGCCTTGTTTGGAATTGTATGTTTTTAAGCCAATTACTATAATATTCATTTGATCAAGCATTCAGTGAAAGATGAAAATCTAGAAGGGAGGAGACAACAATGAATGAGTGTTCCCAACTAGTTTCTATATATATACATGTACATTGTGAATGTTACTTTTTCTGCTTTAAGCCTTAATAACTTGACATGCAAAAATGCACCAGATATATGTAATTTAATTTACAGGATATTTATGATTATTTTTTACATGTGGACAAGGTAAAAAACGTGGCTATCCTTTTTCAATTCCTTGTACATAAAATTGTGGACATATTATGGACACTGCTTTTGACTAAGCCTTTCATAAGTTGATAATCTCTTTTTTCGACCCCTACTTTCATCTGTGTGAAACTAATGGTTCTATATCTATAAACATTCGGACTGTTTGTGGGTACAATAGCACATGATTAAGTTAGCTAATAGATATAAGTAATTTGGTTATTTCTTAAAAGCAGTTAAAAAGCTTTTGTAAAATATATTGACCAATATTTTTTTGGATGCTTGACATGTTTAGCAAGAACTTGATTTTTCATGATTACTTGGAAATAAAATTCTGGTTCCTATTATTAGGATGAATGTTGGTTAAGAATAGCTTAGTTTGCTTTTGAGCATTAACAACAAAACTATTTTCAGTAACTCTAAAGATGGCTTAAAATAGTCTAAATGGGTAACTGACAATCCCTTGTTCAAAACATTTATTGTTTCAGGTGACGATGGAAAAAGTGAGGAGGGATAATTTGTTCATATGTTAACTTGCATCTATGGTTTTATACAGTCAGAACTACTCACATAACATAATGCACAAGGCTAAGCGAACTCACAAGTGGTGACATGCTTCTTATTTTGAGATATCATAAGTTTTGAGACCAACTCATGAACAAATTGCTTCTAATATATGAATCTGATGACAAATGTATTTGGTAGGCCTATTTAATAGAAATGAAGTCCAATGAATTCTCTTGAGAATAAATCATAATTTTATGAAGAAAACATATTGTTCCAAATCTGATTATTGAGAACAAATTGTGTGCCACAACTGACTTGATTAATTTGTAGTATCATTTAGGAAAATAAAAAAAAGGAAAGCATGAATTTATATGGGAGCAACTGTGCTTACAATTCCTTAATATGATTGTTCATCTTAGCAATATCCCAAAATGATGAGGAAGAATATAAAATGATGACTAAGAATTAAAAATAGACAATTAAACATTATCCTATGGAATGAACTCATTATAGAAAGGGAGCAAAGAACCAGAAAAACAAGAGGCATGGACCATCACTTTTCCGACAAAAGCCCCATCGAGCTCATTATTCCAACAGAAGCAACATCAAACTCTATCAAGGAGAACAAGAGACAAAATCCAGACCTTTTCCGCTTGGAGAAAGAAAGAAGAGAAAATACCTAGACTTTTCAGCAGAAGCCTTGTCCTTTGCTTTGGGTCTCTCCTCTAAGGGTTCGTAGACGACCGGTTGTTGAATCACCGTCGCTCCAACACAATGCCGACCACAAGAGTCATCTTTGCCTCTCCCTCTCATGTGGGCCAAACTATCTCGCACAACGGCGCAATGATTTCCCTCCACAAGATTTTCACTTCCAAGGTCCCACACAAGTTTTAAGGTGGGGCATGAAGGCGAAGAATACATACGCAACGGCTCGTGCCCTAGGCCGACTCATCGGCAATACGCATAATTGTTGTAGTGCAATCTCAAAATGTTTGGCATCAGGCATAAGCCGGGAAGGAAGCAGAACCGATGGTAATGATCAGTAGGCAGTAGTGAGCAAGAGATCGACACAAGACATGTCTGGAGATTGAGAGATCAAAAAGAGCAGAGATTGAGAGAGATCGATCGAAGAAGGAGAGAAAAGAGATGGACCGAGAGATCGAAGACTAAGAATGAGGGTTTTGACAAATGAGGGAGAAGTAGGGTTCAAGATTGATCAAAGAGGGACTGAGGAGACGTTAGGATTGTAAATTGAGAGAGAGAGAGAGAGAGTGTGTGTGTGTATTTATGATAAAAATGAAACAATTAGGAACGGTTTCAGACAGGTCCAAGAGGTGGGTTCCTATGTTATATAATTGGTGTAGTGCACACATGCATGGAAAAGACGAATTGGGAAGACAAAGAATTGGTGTTGTTGGCTGTTGCTTCTTGTCATTCCTATTCTTCTTTCACAGCTCTTGCTTCTCTACAGGATACTGCCGCTTGATCAACAGATTTTGTAGTGCCCTATTTGCAGCTTCAGCAACTAGTGCAAATGTTGCCACATCTTCACCTTCTAATATTTTTCCCTCCAGTCCTTTGAGTAATTCAGTGCCACTAGGTACTTCAGCTTCTTTTAAGATGGTTGCTTTGTTGTTGATCGGATAAACTAACAACCTTGATGTAGGCAAAGGCAGAAACACCAGTATTAGGCATCTATTTTGCATTTTCTGGTTCAGAAACAACATTGGAAGGACACACCTACGATGCACCAGCAACAAGTCATAGGCGGCCCACTGAATTGACTCTCAAACTTGTTGGAATCAGATGCTTGTGAATGTTCCACTAATTCACTTATAGAAACATTGGCAAAAAGAAATTCAGCCCTTTTCGAAATATCTTAAAGAAATGATAACTCACAAAAAATCATGACCTTATCGTAACATTTTTGAAAATATCTGGATGCTTTCCAGTTTTCCATTCCACCTGTTAGACATTTTGACCATAATTTTTGAAAATATCATCCGTATCCGTGAATATAACATAAACATTATGAACAGTGCTAAATATTAAGTGTCAAGTATGCTCTCAACCAAGAGGATCCATCAGAACCAAGTAAATTTAAATGAGGATAAGATATTAATGAATTAATGATGGTGGTTGTAACTTTATTTTCCTCCTCCTTAATCACTATTAACAAAAGAAAACAAATATGAAGATGCAAAGGGAATGGGTTCCAAAACCTAGTTACCAGATAGTTTAGCTTAATAATCACTAGTAAGTTAACCACAATGTTTGATCATCTTCATTTTATTAAAAAAACTAGTAGCTACACTAAATTTATTGAATTCCATTTTGGTGCTTGAGTCAATAGTAAAAAAACTATCACAAAAAATGGCAAACATACTTACTTTTGAAACTACGACTGAACTATGGAAGCTGCAGCTCAAAAGCAGTATCGTGCAAAACCTGAGGCAGACAAGAAGTGACTTGAGGACCAAGAGAATCATCAATTAGCAGTCACTTTTTCTCATTCTGCAGTCAGCTTTAGTCTTCATAAATTGAATATGAACTGGAGCAAGAGATAGAGTGAGAAAGAGAAAGAGAAAGAGAAAGAGAAAGAGAGAGAGATGACTTGTCAATCTCAACCATTTATACAAAAACAAGACTGATACAATTCTAAATTAGGCAAGTCTGATGTTCTACAATCAGCTTGTCCTGGGAATAGGATTGATTTATTTAAACTCAGGCTCACTAGCACTATTACACTAATGGTGGTCAGGATGACTTGTCCAAGAACCGATTAGAACAAAATTGTCAAAGAAAGGGTGGAAAGCAGAGAAAGAGAGAGATCTAACTTTATCTTCAATTTACATGTTTGTTTATACTCTTGGGTTTACTCAGATTGAAGAGATCCACATTAAAGAAGGAGAACAAAAACTAAGAGATAGAGAAGAACACAGATGTAATGTGGTTAGGCTAAACTCAGCCTACGTCCACAGGGATAACACTCTCTTCTATTCTTCAATAATTCAACCAAGAGAGTAAAAGTATTTAAAGTTACTGTGTACAATTGAGATCCTTGATTTTAGGATCTGGATTTACACGGTAGACTTGAGCAAGATTACAGGAGACTATTTTAGAAAAAATTCTTTCCTTATCATGAGGAGATGACGTTGAATTGGTGTAACTATAGATCGTATCCTCTTCTTCATTATCGTCTCCTTGATTATCATTGATCATCTTATCATTCCCCCTCAAGCTGATCTTGGTGTCAACAAGATTAAGCTTGCTCCTTAGATAATGAAATTGTGGTCCGGCCAATGCTTTGGTCAAGATGTCAGCCAACTGTTCTTGTGAGGTGATGAATTCAATTTGAATTTCATTTTTGGCGACTTTCTCTCTTGAAAAATGAAAATCAATTTCAATGTATTTTGTTCTTGCATGAAAAACATGATTGGCTGCAAGGTGAGAAGCTCCAAGATTATCAGATTTGAGTATTGGTGGTCCCGTAATGTCAACCTTGAGTTCTTTGATAAGAGATTTCAACCAAATAATTTCAGAAGCTACAATCACAAAGGCTTTATATTCAACTTTGGTGCTTGAATGTGCTACAGTATGTTGTTTTGTTGATACCCAAGAAATAATATTTCTTCAAAGCAAAGTAACAAATCCACTGGTTGATCGTCGGTCATTTGGGCAACCAGCCCAATCGGCATCAGCATATGATTCCAATGTCATACATTGAGTTATTTGAATTAGAAGACCATACGTGCTTGTACCTTGTAGGTACCGAAGAATGCGTTTGACATGACCCCAATGGAGATCAACAGGATCATGCATAAATTGGCATGCTTTATTAACAACAAAGGCAAAATCGAGTCGAGTGAGAGTAACATACTGTAAGGCTCCAACAATGCTCCTATAAAGTGTAGCGTCCATAAGTCTTTCATCTTCATGACATGAGAGGGACAAATTGGGAACAACAGGTGTAACAACATCTTTAAATTTCTCCATCCTAGCTTTGCTAAGTACATCAAGAATATATTTCTTTTGCGAGAGAACAAGATGATCTTTCTTGAAGGATATCTTAATGGCAAGGGAGTAGTGGATTTGTCCTAGATCTTTTAGGGAGAAATGTTGTCCAAGCTTTGCTGAAATTTTGTGTATTTCTATCTTGGAGCCGCTTTGACAATGTCATCGACATAGATCAAGAAATAAATAGTGCTGGAACCAGAATGAAGAATAAAAAAAGACGAATCAATTGTGATTCTTGAAATTCTTCACTGACAAGAAACTACTTCAAACTGTCAAATCAAGCTCTGGGAGCTTGTTTGAGTTCATAAAGTGATTTTTTGAGTTTGCAAACATGATTAAAAGCAATGCTGAATTTTCAATCCCTGGTGGCTGAATCATAAAAACCTTTTCTTTTAATGTTTCATGAAGAAAGACATTATTGACGTCAAGTTGTTGAATGCGCGACCCACAACTGAAGGCAATAGACAATACAAGTCGAATAGTGGTTGGTTTGACAACTGGGCTGAAAGTATCAATATAATCCACTCATTCTCTTTGATTAAATCCTTTGGCCACTAATCTGGCCTTGTATCTTGTTATAGTACCAACAAAATGACACTTGATTTTGTAGACCTATCTACATCCAATAACGTTAAAGCGAGGTTGTCTCAACAGAATATCCCATGTTTCATTTTTGTAGAAAGCATCCATCTCACTTTTCATAGTATTAACCTAGTTGTGGTCCTGTTGATCCTCTTTGAGGGAAGTAGGTTCAGTTTTAGGAGGGCTTTGGGTTAAGTAGGTGAAGAATCTAGGCCGCCAGGTTCTGTCTTGGGACCTAGATACCATGTGATGGGACCTAGCAGGTTGAACTAGTTGATTATTAGATTCATCATTGAAAGGAGGCTCAAAGGGATTGGCAACAGAGGAACTTGAGGGCTAGGAACGATTTTGGGCAACTCAATAAGAGATGGACTCTCTATTGGCTTGTCAATAGGTCTAGTTTCAATGCACTCAGATATGGATGATTCTGACCATCTTGAAATGTTTGAGAGAGTAATAGAGCAATCACAATGAGAGTATAAAAAACTTCTTTCGTCAAATCTAACATGTCTAGATATGATAACATAATTGGAGACTGGATTGTAACAAATATAAGTATATAACCTTTATGACAGCTTCCATAGCCAATGAAGACGCAGGCTTGGGCTTTGGGTTCTAACTTTGAAGCACGTCTAGGCCCAATCAATGGATAGATGGTACATCCAAAGGTTCATATATGATTATATTTTGGAGCTTCATGCAAGAGCTTCTCATATGGTGTCATTTGCAAGTCTGCAATAGACAACCTGTTAATAAGATGAACAACAGTTTTAAAAGCATCAAACCAGAATTTTTGTGGCACATTGGCATGAATAATCATGGTAAGACCTATTTCCACTAGATGTCTATATTTTCTTTCTACTATGCCATTCTGCTGAGATGTGTAAGGACATGTTATCCATCGACAAATACCTTGGTTTTCAATGAATGTGATAAATTCTTTGCTCATGAATTCCCTTCCTCCATTCGAATGAAAAATTTTAATTTTTGCCTCAAGTTGACGCTCTACTATGCTAGAGAATGTTTTAAAACATGGAAACATATCACTTTTCTTGGATAAGCGAAAAATCCATGAGAAGCGATAATAGTAATCAACTATTAAAAGATAATATATGTATCCATCTCGTGAAGCACATGGTGCTGGGCCCCAAAGATCAACATGTAACAACACTTCAAGTGGTTTAATCGCATGAAACTCAACCTTGGAGAAAGGAATTTTATGCATTTTTCCAAGCACACATTAAGAACAAAAATCTAATTTATTTTTGTCTAGCAGAAATTAAGCCAACAACTTTCAACGAGTTCAATAACTGAAAATGAGCATGTCCTAGATGTAAATTCCATAACTCAAAATCTGAGCAATAATTTTGGGAAACTAAAGAGGCATTAGCAGTCTTTTGTAGACCATCATTTTCATCACTGGTAGTACTGACATAAGATTCTTGTATGCCTTAGGAGCATGCAACACATTTTTCAAAACAAAAGATGATGTTTTGTTAGGTAGGGATACGTTCCCTACACTTTTAATAGGCATCTTACTACCATTGCCAACGATAATAGAATTAGATCCATGATAAGGAACTTTACCTTGCATATCTTGATATGAGTTTGTCACATGATGAGAGGCACTATGTCTGGATACTAGGTTGAGTCATGAGTATTACTGATAGTTTCATGATTGCTATATGCAGTGTCAAACTTTCCCATGTTGAGAGCCATGGCCATGAATGCCTTTGGAATATCATAGCATTGTTGAGTAGTGTGATTCCTTCTTCCACAGTATTGACAAGTTACCCCTTAGCTAAACTTGTTAGTACTATTATTTTTACCAAAGTTTCCTCTTCCTCCATTATAATTTCCTCTTTCTCCATTACGGCCTCTACCCGTGCCACCAATATAGATACCACACTCACGCCCCTGGTCAGCAACAAAAGCACGCCCACGCCCTTGTTCAGCAACAAAGGCAGTGGCTATGGCTTCAACCTAAGTCAGTTGGGGCAAGGAAAGCATTCCAAGTCACTGCTCTTGAGTAATTAACATATCATAGAGTTCAAACCATGACAGCAGATCTTTAAATGCAGTAACACTGGTGATGAAAGATTCATATTTAGAACTCAACCCATTCAAAGTACAGAGAACAAGATCTGTATCTGAGACAAAATGCTACACGGTGCTAAGAGAATCATGTAGAAAACTAATATACTGAAGATAATTAGTCCATAGACATTCCTCCATTTTAGTTCTCTTTTTAGTTGAATAATACGAAGATTGTTTTGGGAGGCATACTGTTTTTCAAGAATGCACCAAGCATCTCTAGCTGCACTAACACGAACCAGTTGTGATGTGACTGGTTGTGTAACAGTGACTTTGATCCAACTTAATGCAAGTTGATCTTCATGGTACCATAAATTATAAGCAGGATTTTCTTGTGTGTGTACTTCACCAAGGAATTCAGGTAGAGCAGAACATTTCCCATTAACATGCTTGATCAAATTTTGTCTTTTTGTAACACTTTCAAGTTGAAAATGCCAGAGAAGATAATTTGATCGATCAAGTTTAACTGAAAGTAGACTTGAGAAGGCATTCCACTATGTACATGGGGCAGCAAAAGTGGTTCGGGTGATCTTAGAAGAGGATGCTGTAGTCATTTTGAAACTGAGTTTCTTCCTTGGCAGAACTGAAGCAAGAACAAAAAACAGGGGCTGCAAGACGGACGAAAAAATAACGATTCCGGCCGGCACCGGCATCGATTCCGGTCGATCACCAGACTGTTGGAAGCATTACTCATGGAGGATGTTGCACATTCAATATGTTGGTGAAAAACCTCTTGTGGAGACAACGACAAACAAAGAAAGGAGGTTGGGAGGCGGCAAACACTGTTTTTCTTAAAAAAAAAGGGGGGGCAGCAAGATGGGCGGCTAGAAAAATAGTGATTTCAATCAACATTGACGTCGATTCTGGTCGACCACGGAATCCTTGGAAGCGTTACTCTTGGAGGATGTTGCACGTTCAATATCTTGGTGAAAAACCTCTTGTGAAGACAACGGCGAACAAAAAAAGGAGGCTGGGAGGCGGCAGACACTGTTTTTCTTCAAAAAATAGGTGGTACTTCACAAAATGATTTCTCTTCACTAGTAGCTCCAAAAAATCTGAAATTTTACGGAGTGATTCTTGAGAGACAGACAATTCTATTGACTCCCTGTTCGACAACAAATGTGGGCCGGAGTTGACAGCACCAGCTGATTTCCCACCAAATGATTTCCTTGTTAATAACTAGTCTTCTCCATGTTCAGCAATACAACACCTGCTGATTACAAACTAGTTATTCCCAAATCTGTCAACAGCGACAGATCCAATGGCAATGAAAAAATCCTAGAGCTGTTTGGCTATGATATCAAGTTAAAGAAGGGGAACAAAAGCTAAGAGATAGAGAAGGACACAGATGTAATGTGGTTCGCATAAACTCAGCCTACGTCCATAGGGATAACACTCTCTTCTATTCTTCAATAATTCAACCAAGAGAGTACAAGTATTCAAGGTTACTATGTACAATTGAGATCCTTGATTTTATGATCTGGATTTACACGGTAGACTTGAGCAAGATTATAGGAGACTGTTTTAGAAATAATTCTTCCCTTATCATGAGGAGATGACACTGAGTTGGTGTAACCGTAGATCGTATCCTGTCCTTGATTATCGTCTCCTTGATTATCGTTGATCATCTTATCAGAACCATGCCTTTATTCTTGACCGACATCTCTTCCTCACATGAACTCAATCCATTTTAACTTCTAGAACTTATCTCCAGTTATATACTTATCTATACTCTGAATTTATTCAGTTAAACTGGATCTGTGAACTAGGCCTTTATTCCAGACCAGAGATCTACTCCTTGCATAGAATCAACATGTTTGATCTTCTAAACCCTGGTCTGTTTTCTGCAGTTATGAAGTTTTAGTCTGACAATGATAGATTACTCTTGGCTTCGAAAAGTACTTTTTCCATATGGTGTAAATTGAGGAAAACGAAGGTAAAATCTAAAGATCTTGCCCGAGCAGCTTTCTCCACATCATCATTACTCCACACAACTAATCATTTTGTTTCATGCACCATGTAAATTAATCTGGTGTCCAACAAATATATACTATGAGTCTACCCAATCTAAATAGATATGGGTGACAAATAGGTCATATGGAAACCACAGATTATTATGCATAATGAGCTTATGGAAGCCAAAGGCAATTATTCATCTCAAAAAGCATTCAATCTAATCAGGCGACCTAAAGGCTGGATTCACCAGGCAAACTAGTTATGTTTGGCTAGTTGCAGACAAGAAAAAAAGATATAACTGCAGTCAAAGACAACTAGAAAAGAAACTCAATAGACACTAAAATGATTGTGTATTTTTTTGGGTAAAAATAGCTACAGAAACATATGAGACCTACCAAGTTACTAGAAGACAATTGAATCGTTTCAACCATTACTAGGAGGATAATCTGCACCGACACTTAAGAAGCTCAACTTTTCAGAGAAGCTAAGATGTGTGTACCAAAAAGCATCTTCGTAATATGTGTCAAATAATTAAAGCCAAAAAATAAAGAGTACCTTTACTCCATTTCACATGTATGAAGAAGTAAACCATTTCCAAAGTCCCATAAACATACCTACAAGAAAAAAAGAAAAAAAAAAATTGGTCTACATTGAAATTATCTCTACATTTTTCATTTCACAGGCATGAGATACCCACATTTGAATCACCACTTCCAGATAGAGAAATCTACAAGAACCATTTGAAGCATGGGTAAACGTTGAACATGAGATAAAACATCTTGCCTTTTACTTCTCCACACTACTAGGTTACCTCTCAAATAGACACAATAACCGATGGTAGACCTCATCGTATCAATGCAGCCAGCCATGTCAGCATCAAAATATCATTCAATTTAAACTGATCTTGTCTCACATATAGAGGTCCCTTACCAGGATTCTTCTTTAGATCGCACAAGATCCTCTCAACAACCTTCCAGTGAAAAGATAGATAAGTCAGATATTTACCAAAAACATCAGCTACTTTGGTTGAAAAGTTAGATATTTAGAATAATGATAATTGACTAGCTTTTACCTTTTGATGTAGAAGAATGGAGAACGAAGAAGAGAAGAAGAATACAAAGTTTTAACATGGAAAAGACTTCGAAAGAGGGTAAAAACCACTGGTGAGGAAGAAAATTGGTGTCCACCAGCAGCCGTCCACTCCATCTCTCAAAATTTCATTAGAAATTAAATTCGGGTTAAAACACACCCCTTTTAAGTGTCGACAATCACACCACTTAAGAAATGGACGGGTTGGGTCTGGATCCACGACCCGTCTAGATACAAGCCCATTAACACTCCCCCTCTAGTTGGGCATATAGGTCATGCATGCCCAACTTGCTTATATTCTTCTCAAAGTGAGTAAAAGACAAAGCTTTTGTCAACACATCTGCAACTTGTTAATCATACTTCATATGTGGCAAGAGAAGCTTCTTGCAGTCAATCCTCTCACAAATGAAATGTTGATCAATCTCCACATGGTTGGTCCTATCATGTAATATAGGATTTTTTTCAAGATTTATATCAGATTTATTATCACAGTACATATTAATAGGTCGATCAATCTCAATATCAGCCATCAACACTTTTAGCCACAATAATTTAGACACTCCCTTAGCTTTTATATGGTACTCAATCTCAACACCTGACCGGAAACAAACATCTTGCCTTTTACTTCTCCACACTACGTGGTTACCTCTCAAATAGACACAATAACTGGTGGTAGACCTCATCGTATCAATGCAGCCAGCCATGTCAACATCACATAGAAGTCAGCCTATTATTAGAATTTAATTTCAATCAAAAGAATCAAAGCCACATTACTCTAGAAATCTGATAAATGGAGGGAGTAAGATAGAACCTTAATTAGACTAAGAAAAATCTAAAGAACATAAGAAATGAGAAGTTGGAGAAATACTGATGATGGTTAATAATCAAATTTATAGTAATTAGTGCCTGAGCTATTGTGTTCTACCCTAACTTTTTATATCCTGCGGTCCAGCTGTATCCATGTACATGTTTCCTTTTAATACAAATTATGCTATGACTGTATGCTTAAGTCCTATCTATGGGAGTTCTATTTTCCACATTTGGTATGCTAAGTTTCTACAATGTTGGTGCTTTGAAATGAGCACTTCACAGTTGACCATATACCTTGGCAGCCTCTCAATCTTAAAATTTTTTTATGATAGAGCTTCTTGACTATAATAAGGATGATTCCTTACAATGATTTCCATCAACAATATATGGAATCTATGTGAGTACAAGGGTTGAATTGAAAAGAACAGAATCTAATGAGAGGAAACTGCATCAAGGGTTCTTGTACATGATGATGCATGATGCATGGGTTTAGACCCCAATTTTCTCTAGGGATTGGAGGTTCATAGAATTAAAATGGTCTTGGTAATTGTGCCAAAGGAATGATTGTATGGAAACCACTAGAATGTGCTTTGTAGTGCAAACTCCTTGTGTAGATGCATAAAAGTAAACACTAATTAGGTTTTATGCAATGGTACTAGTGATTGTGAGCTGAGTCAAGTGGTTGGTATGAGCTCACTACAACTGCTCGCTTCTCTGTCCACAATAGACTACCCAAAGGGTATTGGGTGAAACAAGGGCTCAAGCTTCTGCTTTTGTGACTATTGAAGAGCAAGGCATCTCTTGGTCCCTCAATCCAGGTGCCTAGAGGGGCTGGTCTACCACTTGAGTTAAGGCTGGATGGTTGGACCATGCTGCTACAAGGAGAATCTGGGATATCTCAGGAAGCTTTATTACCGGTTAGCCTCGCTCTGGGTGAACCGCCTGACAAAGATTGGAGAAGCCTGTGATTATGCCAACATGGATTTTTTGCTGATGCTCATCAAAATGACCATACTTACTAGCCACTTGGATTATTAGTGTAACTTTGTAATCTATAATGGATTGTGTTACTATGTTTGTGATAGTAAGCTATAGCCCATGGTGTCGCGTGAAACCTACAGCTTATGTGTATTAGTCCTAAGTTGTATGTTAATTCTGTTTTGATATAATTGTATATGTATTTTTCTGAATCATGCTCCATCTTGGTTGGATGTTATCATACTCAAAGTAATTTGACCCTCTCCTTCCTATCTCTATAGGTAGCTATTGTTTGACTAACGGCTTTTGGACAGACTTTCTTAGTTTTGTGATGGACTAGCATTGGCAATCTAGGCATGAATAGTAGTGAAGTTGTTTTCTGTTTAGTCTTCAACAATAGGTTTGTTCTTTGCACCGATTTTCTTGTTTAATATATTTTTATGAAGAATAGATTTTTTGAATTTATTAGTTGGAATTAATTATTTGGTATGTGAAAATTCTTCACCGAAAACTTTGTGAAGGTTGGAGATCATGTGTCGACTTTTTAAAAACTGATGAAATTTGTTGCTAAGAATAAGTTGTAGTTTCTAGGATAGCCAAATTCTATTTTCCACCTAGTTAGAGATTTCCTACTAGAATTTTGAAATTTTTTAATTTAAACATTTTCATTTCTTTCATGGTAAAACTCCCAATTGATGTGGTTAATCATTTAAATCATTATTTTAGGTTTTAAATATGTTTGTTTAATTAATTGCATTCACGCATCACTAAATGGGCCTTATATCTCAAAATATTACATTTAGACTTCGGTAAATGAATTTAGGGTTTTGAATGAGCTTGCAGAAAAAGTCTCTTCTTATTAAGCTTGATATATCAAGTGAAAGTCTTAATTTCAACATGAATTCCATATTATTTCAAAATAGCATGTCATTTATATATATATATATATATATATATATATATATATATATATATATATATATATATATATATATATATATATATATATATATATATATATATATATATATATATATATATATACTTCAGAAAATTGAACGGTGACGCTAGCTTTTTAGAGTCACCCAGCAATCTAATGTTTACTTTTTGATCCAACATGATGGATGATTAAGAGAAAATTTTGATGGACATTTTTGTCATCTAATATTAGTTTACACCTTTTTCTCCTTATTTTTCTCGTAACCAAACATCTGCTTTAGATGTACAGCCTTGGTTAGATGGTTGGGTAACTATAGATATCCAGAGTCATGATTCTCTCCCTCTTTCTCTCTCTCTCTCTCTCTCTCTCTCTCTCTCTCTATATATATATATATATATATATATATATATATATATATATATATATATATATATATATATATAATATATATATATATATAATATATATATATATATATATATGTGTGTGTGTGTGTGTGTGTGTGTGTGTGTGTGTGTGTGTGTGTGTGTGTGTGTTTTGCTGTGTTGTAACTTCGTTAATGTGCCTAGTTATGTGCATTTATAAGGTTTGCTTTTATAATGCACAACGAATTAAGTTTCTTATTAATCAGGTTAAGATTATCTACTATATACATGTGGCAATGTCTTATGTATGTACTTTACCTAAGTTCTTTATATGTTAATTGAGTTTTCAAAACCATAGTTTTCAAATGCATGTTTTCGAATTGGCCTATTTAAAACTTGTACCTGGACCTAACCCACGATGTAACCCATTGAAAAACTCTAGTCAAGGTAAACCTAAAACATAGTCAGGTCAAACATAAACGCTAATTAGTTTATTCTAAACCGTAGGTAAGTTGGACATGTGATCTTGGAGGGATTGAATCCATATCTAAGCATGTTGGTTTTAAATGTTGAATTTGAGATCAAGTGTAAGATCAGATCTGAACCTGATGAAGTTTATATGATTTGGATTTCAAAGATTAAAAAACTTAGATTATAAAACTAAGATCTTATGAATTTGATTCTAGATTTGGATATTACCATAACATCTTTAGATTTAGGTCTTATATAATTTGGATTAACATTTCAAACCCTTTTAGACTTCAGAATCCAAAATCTAAACCCCTAAACTCTAAGAATAGACAATTAGATTTCATCTCAGATTCAAATCATGAACTTTAAGTCAAAGATTATGAATGAATTGGATTTATATTTCCCAATTAGGGTTCAAACGTAAACCCCTTTAGGATAACCCTAGATCCAAACTATGGACCAATCATTGAATATTTGGATCATCCATAGTCAAATTCAGATTTGAAGTTTGTATCTAGACCTCTTTAAGCCCATGTCCAAGTGTAGAATTCAAACCTCAATATGTATTAAATCTAGTTCTCCATGTATTCATATTAGATTTAGGAATTAGCCCTATCATGGATCTATGATCATACGAATCATAAATTACATCACTGGAGTCAAGAACTTTTAGTTCATACTCTCCAGTTTCTAATGATCCACTTTACTTTCTAAAAATTTTTCCACTCCAAATTTAGGACCCTTTTTTGAATTTAAATTTGACAACAATCACATTTTGGGGCCTTATATACTTAATATAGTATTTAATCTAATTACTCCAATTAAAGGAAGTAGGAATGGTCAGTTCTCATGCCAATGCGATGCATCTTATCTCTTGTGGATTTCCGCAATGAGAATACACAGGTGAGTTGCTATTTAATTTTTTTATCCCTCATGGCGTGTACGATTTCATAATATTTCATGGTCAACATAAGTCTATCATGTTATTCACTGATTTCCTTAAAAATAGAGATATCAATTCTTGCTATTTTATCTTTTGGCTTATCAAGATTGCATGCCAGCTTTGATTGGATTTTTTGAAATCTTTAACTGATCTTTGTGATCCAAAATATGATTTAAAACTGACTGCTCTCTATCTAATTGCTTAATATCAAAGTGCTTAAGAGATATGAATGAAGAATTCCTCTCCTAGTCCAACATCCATAGTGCAAGGGGATAAGCTGAGCCTAAAGAATTATCAACAAGGCAAACATAAAAAGAAAACAAATGGTCAATGCTCCCTGTGCATCAGTGAGCTAGTAGCATGTATTATGCACATACTTGTACAAGGCTTGTCATTTCATTTGTCATTGTAAAGTTTGACAAACTTTAATCTAATATAGCATGTCAAGTGGGAAAATTGTAAAGAAAGTCATGCTATATTTGCAAGAAACAAAAGTCTACATGTTGCACAACACAATATGGATTATTTTGAAGTTTTTTGTTTCTCCAATACCTATTCAAAATACCAATTTAGGAGGATGTGCCAACAATAGAAGGTCAACTTTGAGATATATCTTCCTCCTAGCAAGGGGCGGAAACTCATGGAATAGCAAGAAGCATTTTGCTACTATTGTTCTCACCATGAAATTTGAATTCATTTTACATTTTGTGACTACTTTGTATGCAATATTGAAAAAGTACTTCGTATCACAGCTGATGATGGTGGATTCTATTGAAAAGCCACTTAAGTTTATTTTGACAATGAAATTGTGCCTTGTTTTAATAATAAAAATAAGACAACCTCATGTAAGTGTCTAGAATTGAAAGTGCATAGTGCATTGTTGTTAATAAAGAACAAAGAATTATCAGATGTGTATGAAGCGCTTGGAACTAAATATACGGCTGCAAATTCTCCAACTAAAGTGCTAAAACTAGGGTTGTACTCCAAACATGTGCATTGTGAGAATTGGTTGATTTAATTCGACGTAAGTAGGGCTAGGCGTCGGGCCCGGAAAATCCCGGCCCGGCAGCGGCCCCTCCCGGCCTGCAGCCGTGCACCGGTCCCCTGACGGCGTCTTGCGGAGTCGTCGGATGGCGGACGATGCCGCTCACGGCAGTCTGCTGTTTTTTTGTTCTGCCGTACAGTAATGGCAGAGGGAGTGGAGGCTATCCACTGCTGCCGGTGTTTGGGTCCGCCTGTCGGTGTCCGTCGGGACCACTGGGTGCCGGACGGCGTCTAGCGGCCGCCCGGCTGCCTCCCGTAGCAGCGGTACAGGCGGCGCCGCCTCACCTTCCGCCTGGCCATTTTGGCCATGGAGATGGGGGCACCGGTGCCGTCTCCATTTTGGCCATGGAGATGGGGGCGCCGGTGCCGTCTCCCTCCGGCCTCCCCCTTCCCCTTCCCCTTCCCCCCTTCCCGTCTCCCTCCCCCTTCCCCTTTCCCCCTTACCCACCCCTAATGGAGTCCCTTGCGGCAACTGTTTCGACCATCCCTGGATCATCGTCGATCTTCAGCCCTCACGTCATCGGAAGAGGATGCGACGCCTTCCTTCGTCCAACTCTCCTCAGCAACTACCAACATCATCGTTCTCGTTTCCCCATCTACTTCTCCAGCAGGAATTCTTCTTTTTCTGGTATTCTCTTTCTCTCTACCTCTCTCGCGCTCAGACACACGAGTTGAACGAATGACTGATGCCCTTCTTTTGTTTTTCTCCTGATGGTTTCGCAGGCCACCATGGCGGCAATCAGGAGGATCCGTCATCTCCTGCCCCCGATAGCAACGCCATCGTTCCTCTCCGGCCTCCCCCTTCCCCTTCCCCCTCCCCCCTTCCGGTCTCCCTTCCCCTTTCCCCCTTCCCCTTCCCCTTCCCCTTTCCCACTGTCAAACGCCATCGTTCCTTTCCGGCCTCCCCCTTCCCGTCTCCCTCCCCCTTCCCCCCTTCCCCTTCTCCTTTCCCACTGTCACGGCGTTGCCGAAGATGAAGATGAAGCCAGGCCGGGCCTAAGTTTTGGTGGCCATGCCCCGTACCCGGCCCGGCCCGGCAATATTATCGAGCCGGACTGGCCGGCCCGGCCCTGCCCGATACCCCTAGACGTAAGCACCATAATAAAATCATCATCTAAAATTTGTTTATTCTTAAAAAAGCTTGTCATATGGTCTACATAAAGTACTTCGTTCTAGATTTTTAAAAAAATGAAAAAACGATTCAATGACTCTATAGTGGATCAAAGGGGCCAATATGTTTATTACGGTTACCTATATACATTGATATATACAAGTAAGAGAATATTGGGATTTGTCCAACCAAGAACGGTATGGTATGAATAAACACGTGTGTTCTTGGAACACGTCCTTAGAACATGTATTCTAAGAACAAAGTGTTCCTGTCATTGTGGACAAATTGTAATCTTTCCGGTGTTTATTTGCATAGACAGCATGTTTGAAACTCGTCTTGTCCAGCACTTGCTTAAATAATTAAATACACAAGTTTAACACATCTTTTTCATCTCTCTCTCTCTCTCTCTCTCTCTCTCTCTCTCTCTCTCTCTATATATATATATATATATATATATATATGAATGAACTATCTAAGTTCTACATACAATGAAATAAAAACACATGATAAAACATATTATTTACTAAAAATGTTCTCTTTTTTCTATCTCTACACATATAAATGACATAAAATTCATATATGATGAACAAAAATATTTGATAAAACATTTAAAAAGTATTAGCCAATAATTTTTTTTTTCTCTTTGTCTCTCTACACATATGAAAAACTTAAAATCTACGTAAAAAGAAATATACCTAATAAAATATATAAAAAACATTGAAGCCAATAAAAATACACTCTCTCTCGCTCTTTCTCTGCATGCATGTTAATGACTTAAAAATCCACATACAATATAAAAAAAAAGTTAGTAAAACATATAAGAAAATATGAGCATGTAAAGACTCTTGAATTGAAATGGCCAGTAGCGATTCCCATCGACTTGACAACGGCAAACCTCATACTTCTTAGCATGGCAACTGCACCCCGGCTGCTCGTACACCATCATATAGATGTTATATTTTATTCACGCAAGCCAATGGCCATAACCATTGCCAACAGAGCGGTGACAAAAAGCAAGAGATCTGGCCATGGCGATTCCCAAGGTTGAAGAGTGAAGAAGTATCACGATCGATCGGGGCTAAGTAACCAAGGACTAACACAGCGATGGTAATGCTGCCTCTTGTTTTTCTGTTTATAGATCAGAGATTAGTCCAAGCTGAAGAGAATATACTTGGACATTGAATTGCAATTAGTCCTGACCTTTTCATAACCTTTCCAGAATGTCCATTCCTAGCAAAGCCCTAACACAATTTGCGAGTGTCAATTTGCTTGGGAAATGTACAAGTAAGCAGCTCTTTTTTTAAGCTAAATCATGCATTTAATTAGTACTTAAGAATGAATTTGAAAAACCAGAATGTAAAAAATTTCAAGTTTGTATAGGTCTCGACTCTCCTGGTATGCCTCAGCCAGCAACACATCTAAAGCCACCTCAAGCTTCAAAAGAAGATGAAGTTGATGAGAGTAATGCTGGTAATAATGTGCATTAGATTGTGGCAATGCATGGCACTGCAATCCCTCTGTCTTCACGGTGGCGGGCATTAAATGCATGAGTATGTTACATGCATGGTGCCATGATGAAGATGGTGGCTCCACACTCAAAAGTAACGAAAGGAACAGCCGTACATATGTTATGCTCCATGAAGTATGCAAGGAGCCTCTTAATTTGGTTTTGAGTTATGGTTAAAAATTAATTTTAATATTGATGTTAGTAATGGCTTTTAATGGTTCATGCGTATGGTGAAGAGTCTTTCCATTTTAGTGTAGTGATGATAAATATAAAATAATGGGTCATCGTTATGAAAGAGTAGAAAGTCATAATGATAGTAGTTCATTTCTACGTAAGGTGGGTGCTTGGGACACTATATATACACCCATTGTGAAAAAAACAAGTGTAAGGAAATGAAGTGGAGTTTTCACTTGTGCCTCTCCCTTTTTATTTTTTGTTTTGGTTATCGTTCTTGTGAGATTCAGTTTCATGTGCTTAAGGAAGTCCAACAATCTATGGTATCAAAGCAGTCAAGTTTTGATCAAGGGTGTTGGAATTGATAAGTTGTCCAGTGAAGGTGAGTTGCTTTCATTGACAATGTTGAAACTGATCGAGGTAATCTAATGGCCACAAAGCCTCCTAGGTTAAATTTGTCGCAGGTACATATTTTTAATGGGGAGATTTACAAATTTTGGTGTATAAAAATGAAATTCTTTTTCATTTACAAGATTTATGGGAACTTGTTAAGGCCACGTTTGATGCACAGGGATTTCACTGTGCATCAAGGTAAAATTGCCGATTTTCTACGGCTTTTCGTAATGCAATCAAACGCAGTAAAAATTTCCTCGCCGAAACTGATGGAGCAGGGAAAATTTACCCTGAAAAAAAGTCGGACCCTCCAGGGTCCGACTTTTTACCGTGGATTTTTTTTTTGCCCGTTCGGGCTTTGTCTGTAGTCACGCCGCACGCCATGGAGCAGCCGGCGATTCCACCCTGCCTTCTCCATTTTCATCATCGCAGGGGACAACCTGCGGACTCTCCCTCTCTGCTCAGGAGAACTCACTCTCCGGCGGCCACTTGTTTTTCCGGCGACAAAAAGTTCTCCTGCAACGTGCGGGCTGATCCAGGTGAGGCTCTATTTCTTACGCCCGCGTTAAAGTTGGGGCTGTTTGGGAACCCTACCGCCTCTCTTCTTCCTCATTCGGGTGAATAGAGGAGGAGTTCTCTTCTTCCTCATTCGGGTGAATAGAGGAGGAGTTAAGAGAGAATGAGGAAGGGAGAGAATGGGAGCCAAAGAGAGCGAGAGAGAGAATGAAAGAGTGAGAAAGGGAGCACGAGAGACGAGAAAGGGGGACGGAAGAGAAGAGGGGGGATAGAGAGAGAGAGAGAGGAACGCGAGGAAGAAGAAGGGCACTAACAGCAATGGTAAAATCGTTTGAGATTTTCAATTTTTTGTTTTATCGTTAATTTTTCTTTTGGATTAATGGTTTGGACAATTAGCTTGCCCATCTGAATTAAGGAATTCCAGTTTTAACAATTGACGGCATGAGTTTTGTGATGTAGAAAAATTAGTACGTTGGGTAAATTTTGGGGGTTTCCTTTCGATATGAAGAAAAATTGAGTGAACTGAGTGTGGAAGAGCCTTGTAACAGTATATGAATCACTCTTTTACTTGCTGGCTTCGATTACTGCCTGCTCATGTATCTTTTCTCCAAAACTAAGGAAGCTTCAGTCAGCTTTCAAGGATGGGGGTTCTGTTACTGCTGGAAATGCTTCTGAGATCAGGTCTGCATTACTAGCGGATTGTGTTATATGATTTATTCCCAGTAGTTGTGACATAGTGTCCAGCTCAAAACATTTGCTGCACATGATGCTTTTAGTTTGAATAATTTTTTCTGATGTTATGGGGAAAAGAATCGTCACGATTCTTTGTTTCTATGAGTTTTTTTTTTTGCTAGCCAAGAAAAACGTAAACTTTATTCTTGTTGTGCTTAGCTTATGTTAGATCTCTCCAGCTTCCCAATCACATTTTCTTCTTATTAATGTCAAAATACCAAGTTACCTGCAGGTAGGAGGATTTATTTTGGCTTGTAGTGACAGCAACGATGACAACTTTCATAATGCAACGGTCAATTTTTTTGTCCATGAAGAAGTTTTCTTGCATACCAAACATTGAATATTTTACCCTTCAAAAAAATTCCAGGCCATCAAACATGGCCTGAAACAAGGAAAAAAAAAAATTTACCCTAAGAGTCGATATACAGAAGTTGACTCCTCCAAGTCTCTAGGAAAGGGTAAATGATGTTAGAGAACAATTAAAGAAAGATGCCAAGGTATTGTTGGTGTTGCAACAAGCCATGTCAGATGGCCTATTTCCAAGGATTCCAAATGCGACCAAACCAAATGAGGCATAGACTATATTGATACAAGAGTTTCATGGTGACAAGAAAATGACTATAGTTAAAACTTCAAACTTTATGGAGAGAATTTGAAACATTTTCTATGAAAGGTGGTGAGTCCATTCAAACTCTACTTTCTAGACTTGCTGTCACAGTTAAGGTTATTTAGAGAGATTATTACCAATCAAAAGGTAGTTGACAAAAGTCTTAAGAAGTTTGTTACCAAGATTTGATCATGTTGTTACTGCCATAGAAAAATCAAAAGACCTATTTTCTTATACTTTAAATGAATTAATGGGCTCTTTGTTGGCACATGAGCAGCCATTAAACAGGGTACAAAAAGCATGAAGGAGGCTAACTGCAGTAAATAGAAAAATGAAAATAGAGGCAATGGACATGGAGGCTATCATGGCAGCTACTGTGGTTAAGGAAGAGGCCGCATAAGGTAAACCGTCAAAGGTATAATAATGGTGAGAGAAAAATTAGAGCAACCAAAATTCAATAGGTAAGCAATGCTAAGTTTGAAAGAAATTTGGTCATTTGGAAGCAAATTGCATAGAAGAATCCAAGAAGCAAGCAAATTGTGGGAAAAAAAAGTAATCTTTTCCTTACTAGTACAAATTTAAATATTGGTAGTCAAAACATGTGGTTTTTGGACAAGTAGTTATAGTAACCACAAGACTAATAAGAAAAGATTATTTAAAAGTATCGATAAGGGAAACTAAATGTTTGGTTTGGTAACAATCATCAAATTCAGAATATGGGAAAAGGTACTGTTGAAGTAACTTTTGAATCTAATCAAAGAAGAGTCATTGAAAATGTGTATAATGTGCCTAGCTTAGCACAAAATTTGCTAAGTGTATGACAACTTACACAAAGTGGTTGCTCAATTATTTTTTAAGATGATAGATGTGAGATAACGAGGGCTGGGAAAACGACTGCTAAAGTTAGTATGACACAAAATCATGTGTCTTGTTGAACCTTCTTGTTTTGATCATCATGTTTTAATTGCTAAGGTTGATGATATCTTTACTTTTTGGCACTTGAGGTATGGACATTTTCATTTTAATGGGTTGAAATTACTTATTCAAAAAAAGTTTTGAGATTGCCATTGATTGTGCCACCTAATAGAGTCTATGAAGGTTGTGTGTATGGGGAGTAATATCAATTGTCATTCCCAGTTGACAAGGTTTGTAGAACTTGTCAACCATTGGAATTAGTTCATGCTTATTTATGTTGGCCAATGAGAATGCCATCAATAAATAACAAAAGATATATTTTATTATTAACTGGTGACTTTTCTTGTATGAGTTGAGTTTATTTTCTCTTCACAAATATGAAACTATTGCAAAATTCAAAAAAGTTCAAAACTCTTGTTGAGAAATAGTGATCACACTATCAAAAAATTTATGCACCAACGAGGGGGAACAATTTTTGTTTGATGATTTTAATCCTTTTTGTAAGCAAAATGGGATTTACATGCAACTGACAATTGGAAAGACTTCACAATAGAATGGAGTGGCCGAAAGGAAGAGTAAAACAGTTATGGAAATGGCTCATAGTATATTAATTATGAATCATCTTCTTTAAACTTTTGGGCAAAATCTGTAGCTACATCAATTTATTTGTTGAATATCTTGTTTGAAACAAAACCTCATATGAGGCATGGAACAAGAGAAACTCAATGTAAGTAATTTGAAAAATTTTGGTTGCATTGCCTATGGATTGATTGATGCAATGAATGTACTAAGCTAGAAAAAAGGAGCGAAAAATGCATTTTTGTTGGATATAGTGATGAATCTAAAGGTTATCGCTTATATAATCATGTTTCAAAGAAGTTAATCATTCGGCGTGATGTAGTTTTTTATGAAAATAGTAAGTGGGAATGAACAAAAATGATGCTAAGCAGTTTTTGTTGGACGATAATACATTTAGTTAATCTAATGATTAACAAGCCTCATCTAGCTCTATACAACCAATGACATGAAGAATCGAGTGATAAAGAAAGGCCACCAAGAAAGGTGACTTATGGTGGTCAAACCACTAAGTTATGAAGAAGCCTATGAAAATGATGAATGGAAAAAATCTATGAAAGAAGAATTGCATGACATTTTGAAAAATGATACCTTAGAAATAACAGATTTACCACCTGGAAAAACTTATTGGTTTACAATGATTTTACAAAGTAAAATATGATGAGAATGGGAATATCAAAAACATAAATCCAAATTGATAGCTAAAGCATATTTTCAAAAATATGGAGTTGATTTCTTCGAAAGATATTCTTCCTTGGCTAGATTTGAAACTGTTAGAGTAATTCTTGCAGTGCCTGCACAAAAGGGGTGGCAAGTTTTTCAACTTAATGTTAAATCTGCCTTTTTAAATGGGTACATGGATGAATTTGTTTATGTTGATCAAGATCAAGGTTTTGCTATTGTTGGTCAAGAAAAAAAGTATATAGATTGAAGCAAGCCCTGGCTTGAAACAAGCACCTCAGCCTTGGTATAGCCGGTTAGACTCATATTTCCATCAAAATGATTTTGGTTGAAGCAAAAAGGAGCTCATATTATATATAAAAATAGAAAATCATGAGTTTTTTATTTGTGTATACATGGATGAATTTATACTGGCTCTTTGAAGAAATTATGTGATCATTTAAGTTGAAAACGATGGAGTTTGAGATGACCAATTTGGGTCTATTGCATTACTTTTCTTTGGTCTCCAAGTGAGGCAAACTAATGGTGGGATATTTATTTCTCAAGACAAATATATAACAGGTTTGTTGAAGAAATTTAACTTGGATAAGTGCAAAAGCAACTCTACTCCGATGAATGCATGAGAGAAGCATAAAATTGATGTTGGAACTGTCAAAGCAAATAAGTCACATTTTCGGAGCATTGAGAGCAGCTTAATGTATTTGACTCATACATGGCCTGACATTATGTTTGCAATTGGATTATTTTTCAGATTTATGCATAATCCAATTGTTCATCGTCTTGGGGCCGCTAGAAAAATATTTCATTATATACAACGAACCTTAAATTTTGGCATATGGTACCAGTCACTAATTTTAAATTGTATGGTTTTTCTGATAGTGAGTGGGCATGTTCAATGGAGGACATGAAAAGTATGAGTGGGTACCTATTTACTCTTGGATCCGGTGTGCTGTCATGGTGTACAAAAAAGCAAAGTTTCTTAACACTTGCATGTTTTGAAGCAAAATATGTGGCTGCAAGTACTGCAACTTCTCAAGCTATTTGAATGAGGTACATCCTTGAAGATATGCAGATTCAACAAACTCAATCAACTGTAATTTTCTGAGACAACAAAGCTACTATTTCTATGTTAGACAAAGCACATTGAACTCAAGCATTACCTTATTTGTGAAGTTGTTGCAAATGGAATAATCTTAGTCAATTGTTGCAACACTAGCGACCAGGTTGCCAACGGTCTTACAAGGCTTTATCTTATCCAAAGTTTGTTAAATTTAGAGAATGAGAATATTTGAATTCGCGCATTAAGGGGGAGAAAATGATAGTAATGCTCATAATAATGAGCAGTAGATTGTGGCAACGCATGGCACTGCAATCCCTTGGTCTTCACGGTGGTGGGCATTAAATGAATGACCATGTTACATGCAAGGTACCATGATGAAGATGGTGGTTGTATACTCAAAAGTAATGAAAGGAACAGCTGGACCGACATTATGCTCCATGGAGTATGCAATGAGCCTCTTAATTTGGTTTTGAGTTATGGTTAAAATTTAATTTAAATACTGATTTTAGAAATAGCTCTTTATGATTCATGCGGATGGTGAAGAGTCTTTTCATTTTCCAACCGGAATTGTTGGGAGATAGGCTCCTGCCCTTGATTAAAACAAAAACATTTGTCTACAACCAAAAGAATGGGGATGTTGGCAGCATCAAACCCCAATGAAAGAAAAACTTGGACTACAACATACTGCAGCTCCAAAAGCTAACCAAAAAGTAAGACACGATCAAGAACAGGCCAAAAACCCCTAATGCCCATAGCAAGCTTTGAGACTAGAAGAGCACCAAAATCATTAGTCACTGTCTATCTTATCGTTCAAGTAGCCATACCTATAAACTAAAAGACCTACCTGGAGAGTTGGGTAGCCGTTAGATAAATTCATCCTACTTGTGTTTTCCTTGATTTCTCTCCATCTATCATCGTATTGTATGGTTCCATGCAGAATCCCTTTCATTCGCCTTTTTCACCCCTATTATTGGAGATTATCTATTTGGCACCTGGATTCAAACTAGTCCTCATTAACCACGAGGAAACCAAATTGAGTTTTGCAGAATCCTGGCCCTGTATTTTCACAACACAGTTTTTCACTAGGCTGACTCCTCCATACCCCAAAAATTGTGGTGATGCTATTGATGCTGACTGAGATCACCTGCACCAAATTAAAACTTGAGTCCTATTTAGCTTGACTTTTGCAAATCATGCCCGTTCTAGCCCACAATGACATAAGTTGCTTATCTTTCTTGTTCATGAGAATGCTTCTGGATGCATCGTAGCAGGAATTCCATACTAACTCTTGCTGAATAGCCTTCCATCTGGTCGTGTGATATGTCATGTTGAAGCAGTCATAGTTGCCAAATGACAACCCAAAAATAGATGTTCCAACATGCTTGCATCCATTTACACTTCAAGATTTTTTTTGTCCAGGCCTCTTACTACGTACTGATTGAGGCTGAGGGTGAGCAATTTTGCTTGAAGCACTGCACGACCTCATACGTTCTAGGCCACCCTTCACTTAATAAGGATGTGGTGGCTAGTTTGCAGTGCAGTGCCATAGAGCATCGGCTAAGTACTAGAATGCCCCATCTCCGCAGTTGGTCATGTGTAGGGAGCCTATTCTTCTAGGTTAGATAAAGCGTCCATGACGCTCTCGCTAGGGCCTTATGATTCCAAATTTTTTTCCTCTAGTTGCTTTTAGGGCCCCAAGTCCTTAAAGGTTGTGAAATTTCAACACCCTTAAGAGTCTTAACATCATTTGTGTGCCATGCTAACCGATCATGGTCTTAGGTAAGGTTCAGGCCTTGAACCAAACAAAAAACCTCACAATCCTTGCACTTCAACAGCATGATTAAGTGGAAACTTCCTATCCTTGCACCGTGCACTAAAGTCACTTGTGCTTAAGGTGTTGATCAAAACTTGACTCGCCCAGTTGTCTGTCCAGAATTTCACCCGATCGCCCCTACCAACCCACCATTGTATATGTTTTTCGATCCACTGCCATCCCCATCCAATTTTCTTCTAGGCCCAGGAGCCTTTCCAAGGTTGTTACAGCATCTAGAGGCTTTGAGAGTCTCGCACGCAGGTTTGAAAAACCACCTGCATGTTAACCCATTTTGATTCACAATATGGCAAAGCTGCACAGCTGTGAGGTCCCTGTTTATGTCATTTAGGAGCTACAGGCCTACAAGCTTGCAGATTGTTGTCCATGCAAGCAAGTGATTCCTCGCCTTTCTTGTTCTCCTCCTCTCAGGAACCTCACCATGGTTCTTTCGACACATTTGATGATCATAGGAGAGAGCTTGTAAGCCAGCATCCAATGAGTTAGAATGAAGGAAATGTTGAATCTGATGAGGGTCAGGTGTCCTACGTAGGAGAGAAGACTGGTTTTCTAGAGCTCTAGTCTTTTATCAACTTTATCCGAAAGAGGGGCGCACTTCCTATCCGAGAGGATGCCTATGGAAAGGGGAACCCCTAAGTAAGTTAAAGGTTGGCGACACCTTTTCCAAGTCAGAAGTCTCTTGAGTTGAGTAGACTTTGTGTCCTACATATGGAAAGTTAGAATGACCGACTTGTCATTGTTAATGATCAGACAACCTTGTCTTACATCTCCTACATGAAATCCCAAATATCTCTCAAGGATTGCTTCATAACCCTAAAAAACAGAAGCACATCATCAGCAAAAAGAAGGGCAGCAATACCCAGATTTTTTAATGCCCCCTCCCAATAGGAGATGTCATTGAATTGAATCTCCGCCTTTATTCCTCTTGAGAACATTTCCATGACTATCAAAAGGAGGTAAGGTGAGAGGGGATCTCCTTGCTTCTGCCTCCTTTTGCTCTTAACATGTTGCCCTTCTCTGTCATTGACAGGAATGGAAAAACTAGCTATCTTCACACAAGTCATGACAAGATGGATCCAGTGCCTGTTAAAACCCAGATTAGTCATGACAGGAATGGAAAAACTAGCTATCTTCACACAAGTCATGACAAGATGGATCCAGTGCCTGTTAAAACCCAGATTAGTCATGTTGTTCTAATGTTCTCTAGGAACCTCCTTAAAATCCTATCGCAGGCCTCAGACAAGTCCATCTTAACACAAACCGGATTTTGTTTTCTATTATATGATGTCACTAAGGATATCAAGTCATGAAGTTTCCATTTATTGACAAAAGCCTCTTGTTCTTCACCGATGACCCGCATTAACACCACTTGCATTCTGTTCACCATAAATTTGGTGATGATCTTGATAGTGCTATTGCAAAGTGCTATTGGACGGTGATCCTCAATCTTGGAATCTCTCATTAATTTCGCTAGAAGTATGAGGTAAGTTTAATTGGTGCTTTCTACAAGCCTACTGTTCCAAAAAAAACTAGCTACAGCCGTGTTGAGATCATCCCAGATGATTTCCTACATGTTCCAACAAAACAATTGGGGGAACTCATCCGGCCCCACTCATTGTCCTTGTCCAAATTCCAAACGACAAACGCTACGTCATCCCTAGAGACCAGGTGAAATAGATTGGCATTCTCTTGTTCAGACACCCTAGGACCATTAGCAATTGGAGAGTAGAGAGATCATATAGCTGATTCATTGGTGAGAAACTCCTCAACATATTGAGATGTGCTAGTCAAGATTTTCTCCAAATTATCAAAACTACTGTCCCCAATCCAGATGGTCGAAATGTGATTCTGCTTTGCTCTACCTTTGGCAATGGCCTGGCAGTACTTAGTGTTCTTATCTCATTCCCTCAACCATCGGACTTTGGCCTTACTCTTCCACATTATCTCCTCCCTCAGAAGCTCCCACTCCAATTCAGCCATGAGTTGTCTCTTAGCCTCCCAATCCTCGTGTGTTGCCCTATCCTCCCTACACTGGATGACTTCTAGATGAGCATAGAGCTCAGTTTCTCCTTGTTCCATTTGGATAGGGTTTTCCTAACCTCCTCAAACTTCTTCAAAATCTTGAGCATTGGGTAGCCTATTTGATTATTGGCCCAGGCTTTCCTAACAAACTGTTTCACATCAGGATCATTGAGCCATAGCTTGAAGAATCTAAACTGAATACCGATATTGTCTTCATCGCTGAAAATTCTCATCTTGAAAATTAAGGACTTATGATCATTGGAAGATCTCGGTCATGCCCTCAGCCAGTGTTATACGTATCTTACGATACGGGGATGTATCGTATGATACGTACCATACCGTTTAGGTTTCACGCTACGATACACCTCCCTTATCGTAAATAGGGGTGTATCATTCCTGTATTGCAGTATCATGCGATATAGCGCCCATATCGTACGATACGGGGCGATATGCCCCGTATCGCATGATGTAGGTTAATTTTCAAAGAGGCACCTGACGCCTCCTTTTTCATTTTTTCTTTAAAATGTCCTTGGGTTTCTCTTTTCTGATGTGGGGATTGCGCGTCCAAGTAAGGAGATCATCAATTTTCATAGTAAAAACATCGATTTTCACTGTGGAATCAAAGACTAAACGGTCGATTTGTGCGTGGGTGGCTGATTCTCATTGGGAGGAAATGGTTTTTCTTCATTTCTTCTTCGTAGGGTATGGAATCTCTTGTTTGTACCATATATTCATATGTTTTTACCGTAGATTGAATGATTTTGATTGTTTTCCATTAAGTTTATCGTAGGATTTCGTTTTTGTTGTGAAGATATGGATCCTACTGGCAATCGTGTGAAAGGATGAAGGAGAATGACCGGTTGAAACTCAAATATTACTTTTGTGAGAATACATTTTCAGAAGGGATTATTAGAATGAAACACCATTTGGGAGGGACCTCCAAAGATGTGGCTCAATGTGTTGGAAAACCAAACGAACCTTTGCCTTCATTTGTGCGTCAGTAATATTTAGATATGCTTCATGCTTTACACCAAAAGAAGATACCAAAAAAAATGCAGATGTAGGCTATAACGAGCCTTGAGAAGCTGAAGAAGAAAAGGAAGAAGCTTATGAAAATGTTGATGATGATGAAGATGACAGCAGTCTAAGAACAGATTTGGATAGCTCAAGAACTAGAGATTGTAGAGGGAAAGGAATCATGTATGAAGGAGGTCGATCTGGCATAACAGGAAGGAAGAAAAGAGGCACACTAGATATTAGGGTCAGGAGTGGTATGCGACCACCTAATGGTAGAGTTCTAACTAGTAGGTCTAGTGTTGGTTCTATTAATAGTTTTTTCCCTTCATATACTGGCCCAGGTGGTTAGCCACAAATTCGAGCTGCCATGACATCTAAAGATATGCTACTTCATGCATAAAGGATGGTAGGAAAATGGTTTTATGATGCATGTATTCCATTTAATACAGCTAATTATTTTCAGTTTCAAGTCATGGCAGATGCCATTGCTTCTATAGGCCCTGGATTTAAAATGTCATCATATCATCAGTTGAGGGGAAAAATTCTTCAGGATATGGTGAAAGAAGTGTCTAACATTGCGATCGGTTGAAATAATGTTGTCAGATGGATTGACTGATACACGGTTAAGAACACTTGTGAATTTTCTTGTTTATTGCCCTAATTGTACAATGTTCTTGAAATCTCTTGATTTGTTTGATGTTCCTAAGACTGTTGAAATTTTGTTCAATGTTTTTGGTAATGTCGTACAAGAAGTTGAGTTGAAAACATTATACAGTTTATTACAGCCAATGCTATAAATTATAGTGCTGCAAGGGATATGTTATTTCAAAAGTATAGAATATTTTATTGGAGTCCATGTGTCACTCATTGTGTTAATCTAATGCTTCAAGATCTTATTGAGATGCATGATATGAAATCAGTTGTTGACCAATGACAAGAGGTAACAAAATTTATCTATAATCATAAATATGTATTGAGTTTGATGAGAAAGTTTACAAAATGAGTTGAATTAATACGACCTGCACAAAGTAGATTTGCCACAAATGTATTGACTGTGCAGAGTATGGTGAAACAAAGAACTCATTTGAGGTAGATGTTTGCTAGGGAAGAATGGGTTGCATATCCACATGCTCATAAAAGAAATGTTTCTTTAGTTGTGGATATTATATTTAATAACGAATTTTGGGAATCATGTGTGAAGCTATTGAAGGTATGTGTTACATTAGTTAAAGTTATTAGGTTAGCTGACAGCGATGATAGACCTTCCAAAGGGTACTTATACGAGGCTATGGATAAAGCAAAAGAGGCAATTCGAGACAACTTGAAAGGAAAGAAAAAGTTATATATGCCCATATGAAAGCTTATAGATAAAAGGTGGACTGGACAGCTTAATCAACCTCTTCATGGAGCAGCTTACTATCTAAACCATGCAATTAGATTTTCTCCTACATTTAAGAAGAATAGAGAAGTTATGCATGGTTTGTTGATTTGTATTAAAGTGTTAGTGACAGATTCTAGAGAACAAGATGTTGTGCACAATGAGTTGGATCTATATGATAGTTGTTTCGGGACATGGGAGAATCTGGCGCCGTTTAAGCCAGGACAACCATGCGTCTAGGTAAATACATAGTAATTTTCAATTTACTTTGCATTTGTTACATTTGATTCTTTTAGAACTTTCACATTGATTTGTTATATTTTTGTTTAGATTTGTGGTGGAATAAGTTTGGAATTGATTTTCCAAACCTAGCATGTTTTGCAATTAAAGTCTTGAGCCAAGACATGCAGTGCTAGGGGATGTGAAATGAACTGTAGTGTGTTCCAACATATCCATAGCAAAAAAAGGAATAGACTCGAACATAAAAGGTCGAATGACTTTGTCTTTGTTCGATATAATATGAGGTTGAAACAAATGTAATATAGCTTAATATTTATATTTTTTGTACAATCTATTTATATGTAATTATATATTAACAAGCTTCTCTTATTTAACGTAGAGAATTACAAAAATCATCAGCAAGGAAGCACACAACTCAGTTCGATCCTATCAGCTTGGAAAACTTTGACGATCTAGAGCCATGGATTGAGGAAGTACCAACTACAATATTTGATGATGAGGATCTTCAATGCTTCAACCTTGAAGCTGAAACAACATAAGGATTTGTTGATGAAGGAGAGTCTGTTGGTGGTGAATATGTTGGTGAGATTTCAAATTCTTGACGATGAAGAAGAAGAAGAAGATGGAGATGAAGATTATGAAGATTGTGAATCAGAATGAGAGTCAAGTCAAGACTCAAAGTGTTTTCATTCTATATGTGAACGACTTATGAATCTATGGTTGTTGAATGTTTTATCACTTTATGGCTTATGCTTTGTAGAATGATATTGTTAAGAATTTTGATGTCTATGAATGCTGAACTAGTAACTTTATAGCAATAATAAGTCTATAATTATCTAAAACATGTTTTATATGAAGAACTTATTATTTTTTATTTTTACTGATTTTTTTATGAATTTTTCGATTTTTTTAATTTTTCTTGATTTAGTATTATTTAAAAAAAAATATGATACGATTACGATACGATCTTTTACAATACGACGTATCTTAAAGCCCGATCGATACGTGATACATTTTTTATAATATTGCCCTCAGCTATAGGCTCCCTTTAGTTGATCCATATGTTGTTTAGAAAAACCGAGTCGAGTTTGCAAAAAATTCTATCTTCGCCCATCCGTCAATTATCCCATGTGAATTTGCTTTCACCATCATGTACTTCAATCAATCTGCACTGATTGGTTAAGGCATTGAAGTCACAACAGGACTAGGATCCAGGCTCTTGGCCTGTTTTGTTGCTTCCTGTTCTCATTGTGTTGAAATCGCCAATGAGGATAGTCAGCATATTCAGGCCAAGAACCTCCTTGTCCAGTTCGGCTAAGGCTCCTTTTCTCATCAGGGGGTGGTTTGGCAGGTATGTTCCAATTACCCTCACTAAGGAGTTCTGAGAATCTTTGCTACTGAAAGCTCTTGTGATCCACCACTTGTTCTTCAGCCAAAACACAGAGTTCATTTTATCAGCTTTCCATAGGCACACCACTCGCGCATGCCCCTAGTTGGTATCGTCATTGCAGTCCATTCGTAATTGCCACCTAGTCTAGCGAACTGGAACTTCCGATTCAATTTGGGTGAAGCCAAGTCATTACCAAGATGTTGAGCAGTGTTCCTCCCTTGTGTATATGCCTTTCAAAGCCCTAGCCACACCTTGATAAGTGTAGTCATTCCACAAAGCTGCAGGGAGGCCAATGAGTTGTAACCAAATAGTAATAGTAACCTCTTCATGGACGTGTTCATTTCAGTGCCTGGACAGGAATCCATCTACTGGCTATCAAGACTCGCTCACCCACTTTGCACGCCTTCTGTAGAAGAACCGTTTCTAATTCCTACTCATTCTCCACGTGGATAGAAATTTGCCATTGCCGATGACCGAGAAAAGGGGATTTCGCACCGCAACTCATTGCTTCCTCCAACTTTCAAACGCAAACCTGTAGTCGGCACTGCTCTTCGCTACACCTCCATACAAGCATGCAACCACCGCATATTGAAAAGGCCTGGTCATCTTTTGATATGCCTGCAGGTGGATGGCCACCACCGAGACCTCCCCGTCTGATGAGACCTCTGCTGATGGGCACATTGATCAGTCCGGCTTCTCATTTTCCATGAGAATGGGCTATCAGATTCCATCTCCTGCTGCTCATCCATCCCCAGTAGAGTGCTAGAGGGTTGCGCCGCGGTTTGCCTCTCGCAGTTACGCCAGCCTCTCATTCTCTTCACTAGGGCACCCTCGAGTCGTTCCATTTTAGTATAGTGGTGACAAATATAAAATAATGAGTAATCATCATGAGAGTGTATAAAGTCATAATAAGTTTCATGTTTTTTGTAATGTAGGTGCTTGGGACACTATATATACACTCATTGTCAAGAAAGCAAGTGTAAGGAAATGAAGTAAAGTTTTTACTGGTGCCGCTCTCTTTTCAATTTTAGTTTTGGTTATTGTTCTTGTGAGGTTCAGTTTCATGTGGCTGAGGAAGTCCAAAAGGTGGGTGGCTTTTGCCCACAAAAAATGGCTGAAATAAAAAAATTGATGGGTGGTAATGCTAATGAGCAGTTTCTCCCACTTTCCTCAGCAGAAAAGGGGAAGAAAATGGCTGGCAAGCAGCAGCAGGAGAAGTTGTAGCAGTAGGCAGACAAGCAAGTTAAGAATCTCATCAATCCTTAGTGAATGAATAGAAAAGAAGCCAAGAATTTTGGTACGGTTGGTGAATTTTCAGTTCAGTTTGGTTGCGCTAATAGAAACATCGTACTATATGGAGAGGGATAGGCTCCATCAAAGGTGACACCAGCGGTGCATCGAATCTATAGCAAATTACAGAGCAGGAAGATGTGAGCGCAACCCCCTTGCTGGACTTGGACTTGAGCATGACTTCATCAAATAAATGACAAACTAAAAAAATCTGCATTCCCTTCTTATAAGGATTCAAAAAATCGATTCAAGTGAGCTTAAAGCCTTAAACTCTTGGAGAAACAAAATTCACCTCTAACCCTCTATATTCAACATGGATTCGATCTCAGAGAAGTTCTAGTGAGAGAAAAAAGGTAAAAGAGAATGAATCAACAGTCATTCAGTCTAGATTAAATCAGAACATGGAACCTGATCAACAATGCACGTCTAAAATCCCAGGATAGGTAAAAATTCTTCTCTCCATTTACATAGAGAAAGAGGAACCATCAGAAATCAAACATATAAAGAAACCGGTGCTCACCTCTGATATCAAGGTTTGCTCCGCCACTGGTTCCAACGGGTCCTTCGACATAAAAGACGAAGAAGAGGAGGAAGAGGAAGAAGAAGAATGGTGGAGAGAATGAACAATGAATGATGAAGAAGAAGAACAGCGAAAGAGAGACCAGCTCCCTGCCAAAGGCTAGTCATGAGAGAGAGAAGTCACCTGCATAAGGTTGCAGGACCTGCAGCCAAGTGACCAGGCTTGCGAGAATGGAGTTTCGAGCAACGGCTCTCGTTTCGAAAAGGAAAAAACTTCCGCCGTTCCAGGGGTGGGGGCATTTCAGGTGAGAACGCTTTTTTGCCTTCCCAGACTCCCAGTTGACAAAAGAACATTTGCCCTCTGTGGTATTTTGTCCGTCGTCCGGTAAGTGTCACCCCATTATTCTTGGAACGGTGTGTTACAAAAACCAAACACCCTCATAAGGACAAAAAAAAAAATATTAGTTCCAATTTTTGGGTGGTTCTGCCGCTGCTATTGCCGCTACTCAGCCAACAACTGCCAACGTAAAAATTAGATCTATCAAGACAAGTGAGAGAATTTAGGAATTTGTCCATCCAATTGAATTTTTCCTGCATCAATAAATATATGACTTTTCCAGCAGTTATCCTCCATCTAAGGGGTTGCCCTATACTGAGGTAGGATTCACAAAGAGAACATATGAAATCCAATTCCTTGGAAGACTAATCCCACTCAGAACTCGCTTTTCTGTGCCTGCTCGAATCGTAGAATGGTGCTCGAAGAGATGGGGGTACTTAATTAGTAAAATAAAGAAAAGAGACAGGTTAGCCAGCCAAAGGGCAGAAAAGATTAGACATAGGCCTGCAGCTTTCAGACAAATGCTTTGGGATGTTTCTTTCAGCATCACACTGATATACATTTGAACACCCAGATCAACTCACCTGTGGATAGGTGTAGCCAAAGTAAATCAGATGTTATCAATAATGTATTGCCGGTACAAGTCGGAACAAAGCCGATCTTGATTCTTGATCTTTCCTGACTTGTTAAAATTTTTTATCATCTAAAATCAGCCTCATTAAACAAGCAGAGACAAGCCAATTCACCTGATGGCGCAGGATTTATAGATTGCATCAATCAACAATTTACCCATTGATGGTTCCCTTCGTCAACTTAGAAGCCAGTTCCAAGTCTCAGCAAGTTCAAAGGACGGTCATGAGTTTCCGCCTTCCTCTGACAATGACAAACTGATTCTTAGCTTTTCCATACTACTTCAAATGAATATTTTCTCAATAATAATGCAACCTTATGCTTTTAAGCGTGCCCGTGTGGCATAAGACTCAAAGCTACCTTCATTGAAAAGGGATGCAAGCAACTTTACTCAAAATGAACTACCAACAAGTTAATCACTATACTGTGGTTTGTAAATACTATCTGAACTATGTGAGTATATATATAATACATTACATTTCTCACCCTAAAAAAAAATCCCGCTCCGCCCCTGCCCCTAAAGGAAGTTTCAGTAGAAGCATTGGAAACTTTATGGACCAACAACAAGGGAAAATGCTTATGCTAGACCATTAGCGTTCTTCTAAAAGCTGAGAGTGCAGTGCAGCAACTCTGATCAACGCACAAGCAGGAAGACTGTTGTTGGTTCCGTTCGGACAAGAACACACAAGCAGGAAGACTGTTGTTGGTTCGGTTTGAGACAACAAACGCGTTTCCGTGTGTTCAACCCCCCAGCAGCTCAGGAGGTGTAAAATACCATGCAAGCATGTTTGATAGAGGTAAATAACGTGTGGAATAGAAAATTTGCTAGAGAGGAGTTTTGGGAGCGGGGGGTTGCGCTGTGGCCGGCGGGGGCAGGGTACCAAAACCAACAAAAGGAAAATGCTGCGGACAGAGGAGCAGTCCATCAGGAATCAATACCTGCTAAAAATGGCAGTAGATGCAGGCTTTTTTTCCCCCTGTCCACTTTTGGAATCACCAGTGTCACATCCAAAAAAAAAAAAAAAAAGATAATGCCACCCCAATCACCCCCACATTCTGACTCCGCCCCTCCCCTCAAAAAACTTTTTTGTAAAAACAGTGGGCGGTTTGGGATGGAGATCCGCTGGCCACAGCCACGACCTCGACATCGATCATGATCACAACCGCACCCATTTGCAGACAAACCCGGTTCATACCTAGCCAAGTGGAAACCGGCTGGCGCTCCATAGTGCTTTTGAGTTGTCCAAGAGGAACCCCACTAGAAGAATGCACCAGATGTTGCTCGGCACAGGTCCTGACAAGATAATTGATCATTCACCCGTCAGGTGAGTTATCACCAAGAGTTAGTGAGAACTGAGAACCCAGTTAGAACAATAAAGGAACCCCGCTTGACCCAGCATTAAAGTTGCTGTGCTCGTCAATTCATAGCCAAGTGGCCCTCAACCTGACCAACACTGGGGCAAAGTCCAAGACCCACCTAGAGAGACGACGTTACAAGTGTGATCAGGTTCAGGGGACCACTCTCTGTTTACTAAACGGAGCCAGAAGGCCAATATAAACTACGGCATTACTTATTTTCACTAGATCCAAGCCCTCCTTTTTTTCAAAATTAAAAATCGTTAAAAAAACAGCAAGATTGGAAAAAAAGAATCCAACAGCCAACACAAGAACGTGATCCAGACAGAAAATATTGAACTTTTTTATTATTAATTGTCTCCCAGCAACAAGATACAAAAGGAATACTACCAAAGAATAGCACTCGACTGCAACGTACAGAGCTGCACAATACATCCCATCCACACAGCCAGTTAAGAAGCTTAAAAATTCCCTCACGGATACAGAAAACTTGGCAAGCCTGTCAAGAGAGTTAGATGACGAATCGAATGCCCACAAATTAGACAAAATAACGCTGTTTCTGCAATGAAAGAAGAAATAAAGAATGAAAACAAAAAGTAAAGGCCTGAGTGTCTCAGGAAAAGAATTGAATGGCCATGAGTGAGGCCGCAGTGGACCTCATGGTAATAGAAAGGGGAGATCCCTAAGGAAACAAACGCGAGGGACGGGACAGCTCATGGGAACGGCTGCTTTGACCAACCGTTGCTTCAGCTCACTGAAGCCTTCATAAGTAGAATGTCAGGCAGCCCACAACCCTGCAAACCTCGATTCTCCCAAGAAAATAAAAGCATCCCGAGATTAATTACTCAGTTCATTAAAAACGAGAAAATCGATAGTAAAAAGGGAAGGAAAAAATTAGATACATCGTAACAGATCTTAAAATTCTCATGATTTAAACGAACGGCTGAATGGATTTATCCAGTTATGCCCACGAGGAAGGCATAAATTAGGCTGCAATATCACCCCTCTATCATTCAATTTTGCCAACTAAATCCTTTAATTCACCACCGGTTTCTATATTCGGATGCATCAGCCTAAGTTGGAGAAGCTGGAACAGATACGAATTGATGCGCAGGCTCCTAGCCGGTAACCATGACAGGGAATAAAGATAAAAGAAATAGAAAGAAACAAAGGCACGTTCTGTGCAACACAATAAACAATTTGCAGAACCACAAACTGACGAACCACCGTCTATTCACAAATAGTAAGACAGAGAAAACTAATGAAAGTTTCCATGTGGGTGTGTCCTGTCTCACGCAAACCCTTCGAGGATGATAAAGGGAGAGGAAGACAGGACGAGCCCCAAATTGTTTTAGCTTATGATAAAGTTAAGCAATGGTGATGGGATCCTACCAGAGGTCGACTGTCAATAAGTACTTCACCTCCCACAACACAATAAAGTAGAGTGGCGTTTTTCTTTTCTTTTAAAGATTCAAAAGGACGAATAAGCATATGCAAACAGAACTACACACAGGAAAAAGATTTATTAAGAGAACCTTAAAAGATAAAATGGCTAAGCAAAAGGAAAGCAGGAAAAGAAAACAAACAAGGACCGCCAATCAAGAAAAATACAGGAAGGAGGGATCAGACTGACGTGCAAACTATTCAGCACAGCACCATATAGACAGTGCCTCTGATAAGAGTTTTCATGTCTCATCATTTCCTCTTTACTTCCCTACTGAGATGGAATCTATGTAAAAACGGGATCACCTATGTGGTCCAGGCATTTTGACCACATCAAACGTAGAGCTTGCCAATCAGCAGAATCTCCGCTGAGGGAATCTTTTGGGTTGACGCATACGTATTTATAGTTCATCAATGAGAAAGAGATAGAAATAACAAGAGAGGGCAATCGTCAAAGAGCATCATATATTTAGAAAGGAGTTATATTTACATGCAAAACTTGTCAAAACTAACAAAGGAAAAGCGAGGAATCTCCAAGGATTAATGGGTCAGAAGAAAATGCAATTTACCGACCTACAAACAATTGCCTGTCTCAAACCCTATCACTCCTGCCTTTACTCGACCTCGCCGGCTCTTTCTTCTGCTGAGAAAACAAGCCAAAGATCGTCCCTTTCGACCCCGATGCCCTCAATGAACAAACAGGAACGTTCAGGATCGGCGTGACCCGGACGTTCGCGGAGTACGACCTCTCCATTCCCTTCCAGCTATCCCTGTGCCTGTAGTACGGATCTCTCATGTTCCTCGGCCCGCCATTGAAGGTACTCGGGCTGCTCGAGCTCCGCTCCAGACCTTGGAACACGATCTTGCCAGACGAATTCATCCTCGGGCTATCCACTGAAAGGCCGCGAGGCGGCACGCTGCCTGGTTCCGGCGCACGGCGGATCGGACTCCGCCCGACGCGAGCCCTGGCACTGGCAACGATATTGGGGTTACCATTAGAGCTCACCCTTACCCTGGGAGGCGTACGGTTGTCTAAACTGCAGCTAGCGACGGTGGTTCCGTTGGGATTAGGATTCTGTCCCGGCTTATCCGAGTCAAGAGAGAACCTCGGCGGCTCCTCGTGCTCCGGGCACGACGACGAGCTCGAGGAGAGGGAGAAGCGGGAAGACGCAACCGAGGCCGAGACCGATTCGATTTCCGAGTCGCTTACTGGTGAAGCGGCAGAGAGGAGAGGAAGACTCAGGGAAGAAGCATCGCTCGTGCAGGACTTCGGATCCGATCCGCCCCGCAGGAACTGCTTCAGTGACCTCGGAGCCTTCGTCATAGACGACGATGCTGCCGTGACAGAGATCTGCGAAGAAGACGCAGCTTCAGCGGGCTTCGGGCTCTGTTGCCGTTTCAGGCCGAGCAGCTCCCTCCACCGGCTGGAGCACCTCGGAGCCTTGGGCGAGATGGCGCAGAACTCTGGCACGCCGATGTCCGATCCCCGGCGAAGTTTCTTCGGCATCGCAGGTTCTCGGATCGGCCAAGCAGGCGCTGTGGAGGACGTCGGCATCGACACTACTGGACGCGGCGCCTGTAGTGGCATGAGCTTCCCATCGGAGAAAAGCTCGTCAGCCGGAAGCATTGCCACAGGATCCTCGAGCCTGAACTCGAAATCCTTCTCCGGCGACATCTCCAGATCCGGATTTTCTGGCAGCTTCTTGGCCGAAGAGTCGCTGGAGGACTGCGTCCCATCGCCCTCGAAGTCTCGACTGAAGGAGATACGGGGGCTGAGCCAGCCGTAAGAGGGGTAAGGCTGGAGGTCGAGGAAGCTCTCCGGCGTCACCCCTATGGCGTCCACGCACGCCGAAGCCATCATCATCACGATCCGACGGTTGGAGTTGGCAGTGTGTCGGCGACCGGAAGATGGAGGCTCGCTCTCATAGAACGGAAACCGGAAAGGGAGACGACTGGTCGGAATATTCTTCGACGGCCGGACGGAAAGAGGGCCACAACCAACCCCGTTTAGGGTTTTCTGATGTTTTGGTAGCGTGGAGCCGCCCACCGGGGGATACTTTAAGCACTCCCGGACGACCCACCTTTTCTGATGCCAGCCAATCATATCCTGCCACGTCAGCAAAAACGTGGAAGCGTGAGACTACGTCGTTGTCAGTGCGTCTTTAGTATTTGCCCTTGCGCTTCCTCTTAGGTCTTGCTCTCGCCCTCTTTCACCGCTTCTGCAGCTTGGCTTGTGCCTATCGTAAGGACAAGTTTGCCCTTCGTATTTCGCTTTTCCCTCCCTATCTCACCAAAGTGTAGGGTGCCGGTGCGGGTCTTCGATCGGTATGTCTCAAAAAAATTAAACGGCAGGTTTTAAAAAATTTGAGTGTGGCCACGAGGTGAAGGTATTTTATTATTATTAATTCATTATATATATATATATATATAAGATGATAAACATATTATTACAATGAATATAACATACTTAAATAATTGTATTGCATAAGAAAATATCAAACAACATATATTATATAAATAATTTAATAATATGACATTCTAACTAGGCTCAGGTTTGAGTCGGAGCCGCACCCATGTCCGGTGCGCACCCGACTCGATGCGAACTTCAGTGCGACAGTAAAGTAGAAGAGTTTGGCGACTTAGATTCATCTCCTCATGTGTTGGAACCTATGTCACCGTACTGCAGGGTGCTGGTGGTGCGGCGGTGCGAGGGCATTTTATTATTATTTTTTTAATTTATTATGTATACAACAGAATGAACATATTATTACAATTTAGTTATTAATGTATATAACATACTTGAATAATTGTATTGCACAGAAAAATATCAAAACAACATATATTATATATAAGCAATTTAGTAATATGACATTCTAACTGGGTTCGGGTGTGAGTCAGAACTGCACCCATGTCCGGTGTGCACCGACTCGATGCGGACTCCGGTGCGGCAGTAAAATAGAAGAGTTCGATGAGTTAGGTTGCAACATTGAAACTTCTAATGGGTACTACCTCAGGAGTCAATCCCTATAATATAATCGTTCGGATCTAAACTTGCGGTGTCCAGATCTCGCCACCGCAGCTGTGTCACGTTGGTCTCATATGCATCTACCTATAAACGGCGACGTCAATATATCTCATTCTATCCAACCTAACGGCTTAAAAAAATTGGATATAAAAATAAAAGATATCCAATTAAGAAATCAAATCAAAATAATATTTAGCCATATTCAGATTCGAATTTAAGCCAATATCTAATCAAATTCAGGTAGGAACCGGATACAGTTTAAAATAAATATCCTATGTATAAATGTCCATACGTTTTGAAAGTTACATCTAAATATATTGCAATACGGTTTAGATTTGGTTTAGAAGTTGGAGTTCCATCGAATGCTAATCTAAAAATCAGATTCAGCTTTTTAAATTTTGATTCAAGTCAGATATGGTATTAATTTTTTTGATTTAGATATGATATAGATTTTTTCGTTCTCATTTGAATTCCGAATATATGAACATGTGAAGAAAAGTTGATATGGTGAAGAGCATATCTAATCTATCGGATTCCTTTCATGTTAAAATTACTTCTCATGAGTTTAAAATATCATTTATAAGCTCACTCTAAGAGAGAATGTTTGATATATATATATATATATATATATATATATATATATATATATATATATATATATATATATATATATATATATAAAACATTGTGTACATGATGATATGTTCTTCGAACGACGTCAGCACCTTTTTTTTCCCATTCTAAGGAAATATGGTAAAATTATGTCCATTTTGTCATTGTTAAGTCTAATAACGGCATCGATAGACGTTCCTAATGTCTTGTCTTACATAAGTAAGGTTGGGATGGGCGGCCATCAATTTTATACTTGTTGGGTGGCTGGTGCAATGTCCATTCGTATTTAAAACTCTTAATATTTCATGTTTTCTCATAAACCTTTAATGGGGTGCTAAGAGTTTATAAAATGGTGCCATAAAAAATATATGAAGTAAGGGTGTCATGGGTGACACAGAAAGAATTTTCAAGGGAGTGATTCCTAATAAACCAAGTTTTTAAGTGAGCCAATTCTAGTGTCATATAAGCCTTTAATAGCGTGCCAAGAGTTTTTAAAAGGGTGCCATCTAAAATACATAAAGAGTTTGTTTCTAAGGGTGTCATTGATGACACAAAAAAAGTTTTTAAGGGAGTGAATGCACCAAAAGTATTTAAGTGAGTCAATCGCTAGTGTCATATGCGGAGTTGAATATATATATATATATATATATATATATATATATATATATATATATATATATATATATATATATATATAATTTGGGTCAGCTCAACACTCTGAAAATTTTTAATCAGATCAGCTCAAGTGTTAAATAATCAGTCTAAGTCCAACCTATTACCTGCCCTTACATGCATTCGTTTTTCTTGCCCAGAAATTGACTAAAGTTGTCATCTTTTGCTGTTAACAGAAATAGGTCATTGACGACATTATTTGCATTGCCAAATGCAGGCGACAGCCGTTATTTGTTATTGTGAACCAAAAGAAGGGTGTCACAGCCGTTACAGGCTCGGCTAAGTTTACGGTGCAGAACAAATTGAATCCCAGCTGTGACTTTTCATAAGGATATCAATGGGTATCTCATCTGGCCCGATATGGGCAGGGCTAGGCCACCCCAAGCCAGGCAATTAAAAAAAGACTGGTTCTGCATGGTGCTGGCGCCAGCCAGGTGTCAGAGGCTCCACTCGACCGGCGTGCACCTTTCAGCGATGTTTTTTTTTTTTGTTCTCTCTCTCTCGTATACATCTTCCTCGACCAGACGCCGACACCTAGCCCCTTTTCTCAACTTTCATCCATCTCTGGAAAATACACTCTTTCTTTCGACACAAGAACTCACGGTGCGTGGCTGAGGGTTTATTAGAAATTAGAGAAGGAATGTAGCTGCATCGGGTTGCCTACTCAACCGACATGAAGTTGACAGGCGGGTCGAACCTGATAACCAATCCAGCTGAATTTGGATTGCGAACAACGACTTCGAATCTGTCTGAGCTCAGTTTCAACGAGCCTTGGCCTGGCCGACCGCGATGCCCATTCTACCTTTTGTTGGTGCATGTAACTTTACATAAAAAAAAGGATTAATCCACATATGTGCAAGTTCTTGCATGGATCTGGTAGGCAGATCCACACACATAAAGAGATCCATTTGGTAGGGCTGTTGGTTGAGCCAGCTCAAACTCGGCTGGTTTGTCTTGAAAGAAACTTGAAATCGGCTCAAGCTCGACTCGGCCATGTGTATACACCCATTTGAGAAATCTACTTTTTTTTGATAAATTTTATGAGACTTATTTTATATATTTTTTTTCTTGAACTTAACCAAGTTTAATCGGGCCGAGCCCACTTAACTCGAACTCGACTCGTTTAGTTTGTCGAGCTTATTTTGTACTCGAACTCGACTCCTTTAATAAACGAGTCGAGTTCGAGTCAGGTTTATCTAACGAATTCGACTCGAGCTCGAGTTAAGTTAAACAGACCTACCATTTGCCAGTGTTAGTCGGTGCTTTAGTCGCGTGGATGCTGAAAGGGAACCGAATCACTTGGACTTAGAATTAGAGCGCCCAAAATTTTCCTTTTATTGACAAAGTAGAGGAAACCTAATCCGAATCTGTCAGAGGAGTGGCAGTTAAACCTCTAATGCTAAAATCGGCTTCTATACAGTACACCTCAGTGGCAGGGGAAACCATAAATCTAAGCTGAAAAGGCATTAGTTCAAAAAGATGTAGAGAGCGTTTTGGAGGGCACCCTCAAAAAGACTTTGGTTTCGTGAAAACCTGATTAAAAACTCAGTTTTGTAAAATCACTTTGGATGTTTAGATGGCAAGTAAAAAACTTGATTTGAAGACAAAAATTAGTTTTATCTGAAAAGAAAAGGACTAGGGGGAGGCGGGTTTTTAGGGCCTTTCAGAAAGCCAGCTCCCGTTTTCATGTCATCCAAACATTTTTGAAATGGTGGTTTGTTGCATGTGCCCACACCTACCTGCTTGGGTGCTGCTCCTGAGATTCAAAAAGTTGTGTGGACCTAGCCGGCTACCTCCCCTACAACACAAACACGTCAACAACCCCTTCACATCTAATTAATTAAGCCGCAATCCTATCAACCTAACCTAAAAAGGACACGGGAGCATTGACATATTAATATGAGACTCAGAAAATCCGACGACATGCCACATTACATTGTCTGCATCCAACTTTTTCAACACCAAAATCTGAATGTTTGCAATTTCACTTTCCTAGAGACCATCCGAGCCTTAGGAATTTTTGTTAAGAGGTAACGGGGGATTTGAAACCATACCCAAGCTCCATATACTACCCTATTATTATTAAAGCCCAATGATTTCTACATGCCTCGACTTTGCGTTTTAGTTTCTATTTTTCGACGTTATTTTCGTTATAGCTAAGGAAAATTTCATTGCATATCATTTCCATTTTTCTCTTGGTGCTGCAGTTTTCAGCTCCATCTCTTTTTCCAGTTTTCTCATACATATGCTTTTAAAATTGAGAAAAATTTTCATTTTTGCACTGAATACTAAAAAAGGAACTGCTTTTCGTGATTTTCTTAACATACAAGAGATACTCCAGGGGGGAAACATGTTCCCACGATAATCTTATGGAGGAAATTTGTGCTCTTTTTGTCTTTATAGGGGCAGGGTTTTCCATTCAACTGGTAGGGGGCATTTTGGTCGGTTCCAGCCCATAAATAATAGCACAGTCCATTGTTAAGTACCATAACATATAACCTTTACCCTTGTCATGAAAGCCCACAAACAATTGCCTGAATTGAATCATCGCTTGCCTGAAACTTGAGAACGTTAACTGCGATTAATTACCTGTTATTTATACATTACATATTTCCAATTTTACCTATAGCAGTTTTTGTTCATTAAGTTATAGAAATGCACATCAAACTTTCATTTGATAATTTGTATGGAAAAAAAGTGTGGTGCTTATTAAGAAACCAGACAATTTTTTTTTTCTTTTTTTGAATCTGTACGTACACTACATAATTAAAAACAGAAAATTTCCTTTCCTATTTTATAACTGGTTGAATAATTTGACTTCCTTCGTACTTCTAAAAGCAAACCAATCCGAAGACCAAACTAGAGTACAACGTCGCTAGTATTCTTTAAAATCTTTTAACCAATAGTTTGTATTTCATTACGATTGAATGGTGAGTGCTTCTTGTCTTCCACAGCCACGGGCAGACCACTATCCCAAGTTTCCTGCAAACTTGATGGCTTAAAATTAGGCTCCATTTGTTTTGCTTAATTTACTATATTACTCATTATCCCCCTCCGAACCATACATATAAAACTTTGCAGCAAAGCTACTTCAATTCAAAAGAGAATTTAGTAATCAAACTATAAGTACGTAGGGTAGGGATGTCAAAAGATCATATTCAAATTGGATGTACTTCAAAGTATATTCACTTTCTTCGAATGTTTACATGTTCAACATGACATTTCAAATTCACATCCAAATCTAAATCACATTTCTAAACCAAATACGGACCACTCTAAAAGAATTGAGTTCCAAAATATGGACATTGGATAGAGGATACTTATTTAAAGTTAATCGGCTATTTATTTAAATCCAAATGTGAATCCACCTCGACTGTTATTTCTTAAAGGGATGTTAAATTCATGTTCTATATTCGATTCTCTTTTAGCAGTTGGGTGGACCTGATCCAAATCAATTTTTTTACGGACATCCTTGTAAGTATGGAGTACTCTCCTCTCAACTTCGAAAACAATGTCTGATTAGTTGGTTTGACACCCGTTGATGGGACCAAGCATCCTAATAACAAGACATCACTCTATTGCCATTGGTGGTGAAGAGACCAAGCATGCTAACGAGACATCTAAAATTAAAGGAAAAGCAGGATGACATTTGCACAAGTGATACCGATACAATATTTGAGCAAACAGAATCGGGCGGAATCTAATGAACGGGATTTAGTTCGCGTAGGCGGTTTAGATAAATGGGTACTTGCAATTTGTTCAACTTTATATTATAGTAAGAACAAAGAACCGGAATCAAACCGAGACGGCGACGCATTTTTTGGCGCTTACGAAGGGGTATGTATTAGTATTATGGTAACGGAGATGCGAGTTTCTAATGTATAAAAATTTTCCCTCCCCTTTTTTTCAGTTATAAGTTAAATCAGAAAATGCAAAATGCGGGTCCCACTCCTTACAAAAACAACCCGCCTTACTTCGGCTCGGCAGCCCCTTTTTGTCAATTTCTTTTTTCTCCGTTTCCGGAATTTCGATTGATTTTCCTTGGTTGTCCTTATCCTCTTTCTTACCACATGGTGATGGTCTAAACTGTCCTCTTCTTTTAGAAGTTATACGCGTGAGCCCACAAGCTCATCCACGTGGAAAGAAATATATGTAAAAGATGACTAATATAAATGTAGTGAAACTTGGAAATATATATACAAGTGGACCAAAAAGAATGTAGTGAAGCTTGGAAAGTAAGCACAACCTATAGGCCTATATCGACCGTTGCCACGTATCAATCAGCATAAGTATTTTCTCAATAAAATTTATGCGTCTGCTATACAAGTCGAAAGTGTCATATCGGGCCCTATTTAATAAAAAGGTGCGAAAGGACAGGGGTCCTTTTTTCTACATGCTTACATTAGTTTTCATTCCAGTCTTAACACCGGCCTATGGTTGTGACCAGCATAGCATTCCCTTCTCAGGTTGAAGTTGACGTAGACTTTGGAGCTTTTATTTCCATTTTTGTTTTTTGCCCTTGGTGATGGTCTTTCCTTATTGGTTCCCCACTGACATTGTTGTCTTTCTTTTCTGCTGCTGGATAGGAGAGGCGCCGTTTTCTACATATGGGCCTCTGCGTGTAGTTGCTAATACAGACCTTTCATAATTCTCATTCTCTAATTTGCATATTGTTGCCCCTCAACTGTCGAATTTCTAAGGCTTCGGCCTTCCTACACAAACTTTTTTTGCTCCACCACTATCTAAGATTCCCTATCAAGGAGAGAGGTGGGCTTGACCAAGTTAAGATAGGAAGAATGGAAACCTGAGGTTGCATAAGTGAAGGCTTGGTAAATATGACTTGGTTTTCAGTAAATGTATGTTTGACTGCCATGTCTCCTAGAGCAAGCTTCTCTTCTCAGCTTGATTTCATCTTTTGTAGAAGACATGATGTGTTGCAAGATGAACAGTTTCAAGATTATCACACCAGAGAACTTGTTTAAATTCACACAAGATTCCAAGTCCTTGATGGAGTTGCATCCAAGAAATTTCTGGAATTGTGTTGGCAATAGATCTATTTTCTACCCATGTACTAAATTTAGAGACATCAATTTGATTCTTGGCACTCCAAGACATTAAATTCTAACAGACCAGTCGACCATCGATCATCTGGATGCCCAATCAGCATTACTATAAGTTGTCATGTTCAAGGAGTTTGACCACTTAAGAAGAAGTTGTTAGTCCTAATTCCGCTTTAGCTATCTGAAATGATGTTTCCACAACAACCCAATGAAGAGATGTAGGAAAATGCACAAATTGATCGACCTTATTCGCTATGAAGGCTACATAGGCCTTCTAATAGTGCCGTATTGGATTGCTCCAACTATACTCCCATAGAGAGCTGGATTTTTAAATTTTGTTTCACTAACTCTAGTGACATGACTAGTAGCAATGGGTGTTGAAATATATTTGGCATCAACCATATTAGTTTGCTTCAATAAATCTAAGATATACTTCTCTTGCAGGGGAATCAGGCCTTAAGAAGTTCATCCCAAGAAAAAAATACACATCTCCCAAGTCCTTCCGTAGCAAATTAAGAAATGAATAATGAAATAAGCCTCTAAATATAACTACCTGAATTTCCTAGAATACTTATATCATCCACATATATACAATTATATGTGTTGAAATTTTCCTTCTTATAATAAATGGATATATATTTATGCATGCTTCTTTAAACCCCATTTTGTGAAGAAAAGTGCACAATCTAGAAAACAAAGCCCTTGATGCTTGTTTTAAACCATAAAATGTATTGTATAATTTGCACACATAATTGGGAAAAAGGAGAATTTTCAAAACAAAGTGGTTGTCACATGTAATCGTTTTCACAAGAGTCCCATGGAAGAAGTACATTTTTTATCAGCTTTATCTTCCAATTGTTTTAAGGGCAACATACTGAAAAGTTCAGATTGTGGCATGCTTGACTACATGACTATAGGTTTTCTCGAAATATATTCCTTATGGTAGCGTTTGATGGTTAGGCATTCTACTGTAGCAGTGGAAGTATTATTCAAATTCTGAAAGAAATTCTTGCGTAACAAACGCAGAATTTTTTTTTCGACCGTTAAAGGTCGATTCCGGAAACATGTTTCCGGAAACATATTTCCACCCGGAGAGGTGGAAATATTTTTCCGGAAGCTTTTTTTTGCCCATTAGGGCATCGCCTTCGACGCACCGAGGGGGAGAGAGGGATGGAGCATGACGGCAGAAGGAGGTACAGAGGCAGAACGCCGAGAGGAACCATAAGCGGAAGGGTTCTCAGTTGGAGGCGAGAGCTCTCGCCCTGGTAGATGCCCTATCTGCAAGGTTCTCTCTCTCTCTCGTATTTGTGGTTTTATTCTTTTCTTCCAAAGGGGGGAGAGAGAGAGAAGATGACTAGCAGAAGATGGAGCCGCAGAGGCGGAATGCCGAGAGGAACCAGAAGCCGAAGGGTTCCCAGTTGGAGGCGAGAGTTGTCGCCCTCGTAGCTGCCCTATCTGCAAGGTTCTCTCTCTCTCGTATTTGTGGTTATCTTCTTTTCTTCCGATTTCGTTCCACTCTCCATTTGTCGTCTAGCAACGTGACGTTCATTTCCCTCTTTCTTAAACTTGATTTCTATTTTTCATTTTTATCTTCTTTTTTCATTTTTATCTTCTTCATCGTCTCGTTGAGCGGTTTCTTTATGATGCGGTGGTTGCATCTCTGTTACTTAATTGTTCAAGATTATCGATGTGGACGTCATTGACTACTATTATCAGTAGAAGCAGTGAATGGAACTGCGCTAGTGAATCTGGTAATTGATCAATTGAAGCTGAATCGGCGACAAATTTGCTTGTGGAGTTATTCAGGCCGACATTTTTTTGAAGTATTTTTATTAAGGTTGCAGAATTTTCTGCCATTATGAAAAGTTGATGTTGAATAGGTTTCATTTTGCATGCACTTGTGAAAAGATTTTAGTGATATGTGATGACTGATGATTTGTAGCTTCATGTTAGACCATGACCCTGTCCATATGGAAAGTCGATCTTCAAGTCGTTATTTTTCTTTGTTGGTGAAGTGGGTAGTATTGCGGTCCATATGGAGTTGGCTCTGTTTCTTTCTTTGTCAATATCGTATGTTTGTCGAGATTCAATGGTTGTCACTTGACAAAAGATTCGTTGGAGTTTCTTGTTTAAAGCCACTCCTTGAATATATGCTGACAATAAGCTGCTTTGGAACATTTTTCGATTGGCCTTTGTTTGTTTTTTGTTGATGATGAGTGTTGCCACTTGGGTCATGTTGAACCTGTGGAGTAGGCTGAAGGAGGCTCACTACACAGCTCCATCAGTTGAAGACATTAGGTGGTTGGAGCTCGCTTCTGCTCAAGTGTATGGCTATAAAATGGTGTGAGACTTGTCTGTTCTATCAAAGTGAAGTCGATATTTACGAAATGAGGATTCAGTGGTGGGTTTTGCTTGATTTTCTTGAAGAGCTGCATTATGTAAAGTTCTGGAATTTTTAGTGCCCCGTCTCTCTTTTTTTATTTGCATCAGTTTGTTCATTTCTCCAGATGCCATGAGTTGTTCAAGACAACTTTTGGAGTAGCCGAAAGGGCTTCTTCCCTGTTATGCATTCACTGATGTTGTACTGTTACATTGCATCTCCGTTTGTTGGATTGAATGCACCTTGTTCTTTGATTGAATCTGGTCATATTGAAGTATTCAATGCAGTGGAAAAGCCTCTCCATCTTCCTCAGACTGCAGCAATATTGAAAGTATGCAGATTATAGTAAATTTTCTCAAGTTTCTTTTCTTAATATGGTGTACTGAGATACTGATTTTGTTTACCTGCTCATTTGTAATGGGTTCATCTGTGGGAAAGATTCTCCATGGCCTTGTCGGTAAGAAGGTTTTCATGCTTTGCTTAGGTTAAAGATTGTGGAATTGGCAAATGGTGAAACTTATCATATAATAAGTTTCCAGCATGTAATAGTAATTGGCAGCACCGTTCTTAGTTTACAGCATCAACTGCTGCTTCGATGGAGTAAGGATCGTGGTCTGTTCACTTTTTCGAGGATGCTTCTTCAACCTCTCCCAAAGATGCCATCTTTACCCGTTGAACTTCTTGGTCCAGGTTAATCCCTCAATTTTTGTTTTGGGTGGCTGCAAGTAAAACTTATCATATTGTGTTTTAAAATTTTACCACATGTATTGAATTTTACAACATGTGTCTACTGTCTATGCTTTTCCTTGTTATTGTTGTTTATGTGCTAGATCAATCTTCCTCTTCTAGAAAATCTAGAAAAATGTTTCCTTATTACCAAACTAAGAATTAATTTTCTAAAAATGTGGAAACATATTTCCTTATCATCAAACACAGAAATATATTTTTGGAAATATATTTCTCAGTCATCACACACACATCAAAATGGGAATTGGAAAGATTTTTCTCATTCCATTTTTTCAGGAAATATATTTCCAGAAATATATTTCCAATTCCACATTTCCAAACCATCAAACACTACCTATAGGAAGCCATACTCTTTACTCATAATCTTGAACACTTATTGAAATCCAATAATATGCTTCAACTACAAAAAAAAACCTAAGGTTTATCGATCACTGGGAAGCATCAATAAAACCTAAGTATGCGTCGATAAAACTTTTACCGACAGCCACCATGGTTGTTGTTGAAGCTTGCGTCAGTGAAAACTTTCACTGACAACCCATTCCACATGTTGGTGTTCATCTACACAGACGCACTAGAAGTATATGTAAATTGAATTATCTGAATTATTACTGATGTTTGCAAACATCGGTAATGAATAGGTTTACTGACATATGGTTGGGTTGTCGGTAAAACTATCATTGACATTATAATCGGATGTCAGTAAAAATATTATCGATGCAAAGTCAAGCACAATGAAGATCTGTTAACTTTTTTTTAACTGATTGTACAAATGATATAACTATTTTCTAATGATGTAACTGCTTGTTGATACATTTAGCATGTAAGTAGGTTAACACACACACACACACACACACACACACACACACACAGATATATATATATATATATATATATATATATATATATATTAAGTTAACCTACCTACATAGTAAATGTATCAACAAACAGTTACATGATACATGCTCATATAACAGTTGTTCGAAGTTGTATGTATTACAACACAACTTAATAACAGAATTTCAAAGTTACAAAGATATAAACAAAAGTAATGTCATCATTGAGATAGAAATCATACATATCTTGGCGATGTCGGCATGTTTAAATGAATATTAAGAAAATACGTTAATTATAACACTAAGGAATGAAGTTTGAAATTCTTGAAATTGATGTGGAGATTGAAGAACTAGGCTTTAAGCATGGAAACTTTGTCCTTCAATACTGCTTCTTCTACTTTTAGGACACATGATGCTCTTGTTAGCACATGGTCTGAATTGCAAAGGGCTGACACTAAACCCCATCATTCGTACTCTGTCATGTCTCTCTTATTCCATCACCTGGGAATGTACATCATTACTTTCCTATGTATCTTGCATCTCTTCAAACATTGTTTGAAGTTGCTCTTTTAGTTGATCCTATAAAATTTGATAATATATAACATGAAAAATGTAGTTATTTGTAACTGCTGAGATAATAGAAGAATGTAATTGTTCGACTGAGAATTACAATCACAACATTGGTTTTAGGGTTTGAGTAGGTTGGGTTCTTACTATTCCTACTAGCAATGAACAACTCAACACGTGATGATTGCTTAGAACTTTACCCAAATTTGTATATTGCAATACAAGATATCACTTACTATGTGTAGTCATATCATACATAAACACAAATAACATGTACCTCCTTCTCCTTAAAACCTGCAAAACTTTGTGTATTAGTTGTATGTAAATACATCTGGCATGCACCTATGTATTTTTTTCACTGATTTTCTGAAACACCAAAACACCTTAATTATGAAATATATACAATTTTTTCTATGTATCATAGTCTAATTAATGTACGAATGTCATATACATACCTTCAACTTATTTTCAACAACATACTTGGTAATGGGCTCACAATGTTCTTATGGGATGTTGTACTTGTTTATGAATTTCACTACTTTAGCATGAGTGTGAGGGTCTCCATGTTCTTTGAATAATTTCTTTTACTCATGCCTCTAATACCTGTATAGTCATGCATAATCTATTTCTGTAGAGGTGTTGTTTCTTCTTGTGAGAATTCATATTTCTCTTGTTTCCATATTTTAAAGTGGATGTTAGTTAAATAATTTAAAATACATAATTTTTATGAAAATATTACATGTTGTACATGCAACCATAGATCTGCCTTGAATGATGATGAAAACTCAAATTATGATATAACAATGGTGTGACAACAAGATCGTGGGCCTATATACTGACATAAGTAATAGTACTGGGTCAAACTTTCAGTAGATTGGCCCAACGAGTTCATTGTTATCTTGTGCTTTGAGTCACGCATTAAGTTCAAAGTAGCCAAAGCTCGAGTGCTTCAATGAACCACAATTGGCAAACCTAGCGATCTGACTTGGAAGTTGCCTGGGTTGAATTGGGATCGGGCCCAAGCGATCCACATCAAGAATCGGCTAAGACTCGACCGACTTGGCCAAGAATCGGTTGACTTTGTTGACTTGGCCAAGACTCGGTTGATTCAGCCGAGTCAGCTCCACTTTGAGTTTTAGTGATATGAAACTAAATTAATTATAAAAATTGATTTTGATTTCGTTTGTTTTTTCTTCAATCAATATGAAAAAACCCAAAAAAGGAGGAGGAGGCTGAATTGGTTATATATATATATATATATAATATTCCTTTATGATTAAGGGATGACCATTTGTTGGGGGTTTTTGCCTTTTTGTCAACCTTCAAGCCCAAACCCCAAACCAATATTGTCCTTGATCTCTCTCTCTCTCTCTCTCTCTATATCTTTTTGATGATCTGAAAGTGCTCGGTCAGGTCATTGATGACCTCCCAACACTAGAGAGAACATATATATATATATATATATATATATATATATATATATATATATATATATATATATATACAAATATATATATACATTTTAATGATTTCACCAAGTTTTAAGCATTGAGTAATTTATATCATTTACAAAAAAATTAGAAAGAAAAAGGAAGCTACAGTCTGCTCAGTTGGCTGATTCTTAGTATTTGACCCAGCCTAGTCACTGAGTCGACTTGCTCACTCGCTAACCCGGTTGGCTGTCGATCCAAGTTCGATTCCCGAGTTTGCTAACTATATCATGTACATTCCTATTTGAAGGGTCTACAAGTAAACCAAATAAGGTTTATACATATGAACCACAATACGTTGATATATAAGCAATTATAAAATTTTTCTTATTCATTACCAAGAGGACGTGCATAAGTTGTCTGCTCTTCACTACCTGCTTCTTTGATCTTCATTGTTTCAACATCTTTCTCTGTATGCGAATCAGTCTCATATGTCAAAGAAATTGCATGTCTTCTTCTGTATGTACTCTTCATTTATATAAGTTGTCTGCTCTTCACTACCTACATCTTTGATCTTTATTGTTTCAACATCTTTCTCTGTATGTGAATCAGTCTAATATGTCAAAGAAATTGCATGTCTTTTTTTTATATGTACTCTTCATCTGTACCATGAACAACACAAACATTACAATTCATAATCCATGTTCAATTATCCATCCCTTAATAGGTCTGTACAAGCAACTTTAATACGATCATCTTTCCATATTGTGCATTTTATATTTTTAACTATTAGTTTTCGATTCATACAAATGAATACTCGTTGGATAGTTTGTCATACAATCTTTAGAACGAGTACCTAAACAATTTATTTTGATAATCATATATCTTTCAAACAATGTCATAAAGCTACACCTTAAACATATATGGAACACAAATATCAACTTATCCCTAACTCAAAGATCATTAACAAATGAGTTGCACCTTACAACGATGAAACATGCTACACAATTCTTAAATGATGCTACAATCCAAGCGGTTTAAGAATATTATAAGTCCTTGGTCGTTTAGACAATTCCTCAAACACTTGGTGGATGGGTAAAAAGGTTAGAGACCGAAAACATTCAAACATCAAATAACACATTCAAATAATAACCAATCAATGTAATATTTTGTACATAAGTATATGTATAATTGAATTAAACATTGTCAAAATTTTACACCGGAATTTGGCTACAATGTGCTGGAATTTGGTCAATGACACAAATTGGGGAAAAATGTCTAAGAATAGAGTGTACAATGTATCTCTAGAGAATTGTTCTAATCATGTTGATTGACAAAAATGACTGGGTGGGGTTAGGATAGACATACAAATGAACACATATAAATAAAGGTTGGTCAGACCAGGCAATGAAACTATGTCTCTAGCTTGACCAAAGAGGAGGTTCTGACTGAAATGACAATTTTGACCTTGATAGGCTGAAGAGACCTTACAAGATGAGATTGGAAACAAAACTAGACAATTTTGACACAAGAAAACAAGGGCTCTTTTGAAAAGTCCATCCAGTTTTGATGGAAAATTTATTGCATGGTGTTAAATAAAGTACAAAGAGATAAACATATAATCAAACAAGATATACAGAGAATACTTCAAACAACACATCTAATGACATAGCTCTATTATGCAAATGTTTGAAACAAGCTTGATCACCTAGAACTGGACATCTTAAGATTTCAAATTCTTAGTTGTTCCATATACCAGATATTACTTAGACAAGAAGTCTAGTGCACCTGACATGGACTCATCCAAATGTGGTTCTCGAGTATTCGTTCTTCTTAATCACTCACCAGTATCTGGGCTAATACCTAAGTACGGGTGAGGGGAGGGCCCATACCCACCTCCAGTAGGTTGGTCCAGCCATTGAATCATCCTAAGCTAATGCATGCAAAGGAGAATTTCTTGACATAATGACCGAGTCATATAGGTGAAAAGAAATGTTGAATATGCAATCACATAAACAAATAGTTGACTCTAATGAAATGTGGCCTATGAAGGGAGTTAAAATCAATGGGAGCAGCAAACATGGGATCAAACAACACTTCAATCGAGAGAGGTAATATGTAATTTTATATCTACGTGAGTATGAAAAATCTCTGTATTTTAAGTCTTAATCCACATGAAAAATATGTACATACATGAGATGAGGGTACTTGGATGGCTTTAAGGGTGAGATGACATTTAAAACTTAGCAAAGTGAAACATTTTTGTCTAGTCAAGACAATGACAAATCATATCATGATTATCACTTCTATTTACATGAAGTTTTTTTTTTTTCAAATCTTACATGCAAACAATAACAAATTGGATTTGTTACCTATTTTCGCCTTTATTTTTTATGTGAGATTTCTGCGAGACGGGACCTAACTTGTCAGTACGAGATTTGACCATTCTTGGCGTCTTTACCAAGGGGTAATTAGACCAAGAAGTAAACTAAAATGTTCTATTTTCTGAGTCTAAATGTCATCCAAAACATAAAAGAGTAAATGTACCATAATTTTAAAATCATGCATGTTTTAAAATATAAGTAGATCAGATAAATAAATTGATGTACAAGAAGAAATTAATCTAAAGTTTATTCATGTCCAGATAATCATAGACCAATGCAATTGATGTTCTAAATTTAATATGATGCAAAAACAAAGTCATGAAGACCTAGAATCCATTATCTATCAGGACTAGGATGTAGGACGTGGGCCTATTAGGAGAAAACTGGATCTGAATTCAAGACTATAATCATGATCTAAGAAATTTTATATTATTCTTGTTCTAAATTTGGAATAAGAGATGTTATAGAAGTCAAAATATCATTTCATGGGATTAAGACTCCTGATCTAAAATTCAAGGTAAAATATCAAGTAAATTTGATCTTGTATTTATGATTGGAATTTTTAAGATCCAAATTCTGAAAGGGCATATCCAAATTTGATGATTATAGAATTTAAAATTTTGTATTTTGGGTCTGATTTTATGAGAATTGATCTAAAGTTTAGGATCAAATGCTCATTTTCTTCGAAAATCAATCCAAGATCTGAAACCTAAGATCAAAGATATGAAATCCAAGATCCAAAATCTAGGGTCTGAAATTCAAAATCAACAATCCATAATTGAGATTTATGATTCGACACTCGTACGTGAAATCTGATTCAAAATCCAAAGTCCAAAATCCAACACTTGAGATCTAAATCCAAGTATGTAGATTGGGCTAATGTCATGGTTTATATCAACACAAGGTTTATGATTTGAACCCAATACTTTGAATTGAGATCAAAGATCCAAATGAAAATGACTGGTTTCAGTTTTTCCTATGCTAGGTTTAAATCTACCTAGGGATAGGTTTGATTATGGTAAATGTTTTTTTTTTTTTTATCTTAGTCAAATCATGTGATATATGATATAGTTTTCATTCATTATATATGAATGAATGTTTAAAGAAGCTAGTTTTCCTAGACCTAGGTTATGGGACTGGGCTCATACGTAGTAGGCTCTAAGACTAGTCTCAACTAGGTCTTATAGAATTGAGTTAGGTTTAGACTCTATGCTTATAGAACTTATGGTTTTTAAAATCATTTTAAAGAGATTGATTTTTAAAACATTTTAGAAAAAACTATGATTTGAAATGGCTCTTGTATGAGGACCATGCTAGATTCAAAATTTTACATACATGGGCCGATCCACATAGGGTATGTTACTTGACCGACCCAGTCTAGTTTCAGGCAAGGTGTGCATATGGGTATAAGATGATTCAAGTGCATGTTAAAATAAAGGCGCAATGTAGGATTAAGAAAAACGTGAAAAAAAACTATATTTCATATGCATGCTATAGGTAAAACTAAGTAAACAAAAACAAAGAATTTAAAATTAAGAGACAAAGAAGAGATGGAGATACATGGCCCTATGCCCATCCTAAAGACATTAAAATAAATCTAATCTAGAAAACAAACATGATAAACTACAACATTATTAAAACAACTAAGGACAATAAACTAAGCTAGACATGTTAAAAGCAAAAAAGAAAACTAAACTAAACATGATAAAAGCAAAAAGAAAACTAAACTAAACATGCATAAATAAAAAAAACTAAATTGCAAATAAAAAATAAGAGAAAAAAGAAATTACCTGAAGCTAGCACATTGGTTGAGCTTGCTTCCACGACCACTACACTAAGTTTGGCTGTGTCTAGGTTGAGTGCTAATGCAGCCCGAACAAAGACTTGGACCAAGTCTCTTAAAAATTAACTTGTTTCAAGCTAGATAGTTTTTTGAGTACGCAATTGAAATTTACCAATTTATATGCTTATCAACAAATAGCTCAAGTGTATAGAGATAAAGGGGAAGAATCTCCCTATTTATAGGGAGGAGAGAGAAAGGGAATTCCTCTTTCTCCTCATCGATATAGGACTAAATTTCTAACACTCTCTCTTCTCATCAAAACTGAAAACCATAAGTTAAAAGTGTGTTTTTATCCGAATTTTGCTTATTGCCATCTTGGCCGGACTTCAAATTTGATTCTGTGAAAAGCCACGTGTGCATAGAGAAGTGTTAATTGATTCTTGATAAACTATTTGCATTGGTTTCAAGCATAGAGAACAAATGACACAAAAATATAAAGAAGAGAAAACACACTTTCAAACCTTTTTATAAAATTTGATATAAATAAGAAAAATGTTCGTTTCAACCACATATAGATACCGATTTTGATTTTGTCTGTGCGTAAGCGTTCAACAAACAATTCCACATGTTCCAAGTGCTTACATGCAAATGGACATTAAGCATGAAGTGAGAAAATCATGATGTATATTTTGAGATATAATGTGCATTAAGCTCACATATGGATTGAGAGACCCAATCCAGGTCTAGATCTAAAGAAAATTGTAGAAGATGGATTCAGAGACTATTAGAATTTGGATTATGATTGGATACCCAAGATATGAAATGGAAATAATGGATCTGGATCTATAAAGATATATAAGACCTGAGATTTGGATATGAGATCCAAACATGGAAATAAGACTATGATACATGATATGAATCAGAAATATGAAATAGAGATATGAAAATAGCATATAATGGACTGGCTCGAGTTGGGCTAGGTGGATTGAAGTTGCATGACATGGATTGGATTTGGGTAGTTTTCAGTTTTGAAAACCTTGTGCTCTTAGGCTGGGTGCAAGTTCAGCCTAGATGCTGTCTTTGAAAAATTCAGTTTTCATGTTATATTAGGGTAGGCTAGGGTAGGCTAAGCCTGAGTCCAGGCCTACTAGATCCATGAACTGTATATGAACAGCTAACTTAGGTTTATGTGGCTCCTATGTTAGGGCTAAAATATAGTCGAATAAAGGGATGGACTTGAACAAAGGTTCTAGAATAAAAAAAATCATAAACCAATGCATATGTGATTGATACCCTACATTTATGCGGAAGAATGTGGCCCAAAAAAGAAATAACTGCTTTGCCCATGTGTGTACTTCTAGATTTTTAGAAGAATTTTCTCGATCTGACCAAACTAGCCCGTAGCTAGACTCTTAAATAGGCTTTGTTAAAATCTTGCTAACAAATTCTTCTGGTATTGCTCTACACATCAAAAACAAATTTTTATGAAGCCGTATGCGAGACGTTCATAAAGGAAAATTGAGGAAGCCATAAAAATCTATTTTTTATTAGGATTTCAATGGTGGAGCTTGGAAAAGCTACTTACATGTATGGACATGCTGAAAGATCGAAAAAAGTCACTTGAATTTTGCAAAATTAAGTTCAATAACAGATTATAGAGTGTAGCAAGTACAAGAAATGAGGTCCATGGCCTTCGGAACTAAATTGAACTCAAACCAGAATGAATGAACTCAAGCTGTATTAAGGGAGTATGGATTTATGTATGATAAACATAATCCCAACTTGATTTTAACTTACTCTTCTTGGTTGAGCTCAAGTTCAATTCAAACCCCTAAAAACAAAAAAGAGAGAATTTAGAACTGAACTGAACTCAAACTGAGATGAATAAACTCAAACCCACAAAAGGAAACTTGATTTAAATATGATAAACATTAGCTCAAACCCTTGAAAATAGGAGAGAGAAAGACCCAATAGCAATATGCAAGTTAGCATATGACTGAAACTTAGGCTGAGTCTCAAAATAAGTGAAATAAAACTTTCTAACCATTAAAGTGAGCATGTTTTGAGATGGTTAAGCTAAAGATCACGGTTTCGAGTTCTGATGAGCTGATTTGAGCCATAGGGAAGCGGACTTTAGAAAGGGATAACCCTAATGAGCTGAATCTAGCAATTCTTTGGGTAATGTAAAGTTAAGAAATTGTCTAACTGCTCAAATGCTAGACAATTCGTAGAAATTTGGTGAAAAATCCTACTTTTCAGATTTAGATGCTAGGAACAAAGGGCAAAAAATAGTAATTTTTAACTTGGACGACTTTGGTAGTCTTGGTTTAGGTGTTCAATGCTGGTATAAAAAGTACTCATTTGGCTCATAAATGGCCCTTTATATTCTTGAAATTTGGTATTTGAAAATCTTATGGTGAATGGTAAAATGGTCATTTAGACTTGCGAAAATTTTTCAAAACTGTATACAATATATGAATTGTTCAAATGAAGTTCTTTTGTCAAGTTCCAATAAAAAGGAAAATGATGAAAACATTTGACTTGCGTCAAACATTTAATATTATTTGCCTAATTATATTAATCCGGATCATAGTATTTGAATATTGTGCTTGAAATCGGTTTTTAAAATGAAAAGTGTGGGCAATTGGAGAGAAGAGGAGTCGAGCTGAGAGGGGAAAGGGTCGGTAAACCGAAGGCTTCACCGATCCTTCTGATGAAGCTTCCAATTCTTCACAATGCAATGACATCCCCCTTAAGGGCGAAAGGTTCTCCCAAAAAGCTGGGCTTCGATCGTAGAGGGGAAAACAAGTAGCCCAGACCCATATCAGAGTCAGCCGGCTGTGGAAACAAAGGAGGTTAATGGTACTCTACTCGTCGCTTGGTAATACCTTAGACGGCTTACTAGATAATGCTTAGGCTTTTCCAATGTACTGCTATAGTGGCGCTAAAGGGCGGACATGGTAAATCCTGACTTGACTACTCCTTTATTTCCGAATGCCTAAGGAAGTTGTGGAGCTTTGTTAAAGAACTTTGATTTTCTTCGATTGGTAAGGGGAACTTTCCAGTGCAAGTTGGGTCAGAAGAAGATCATTCTCCAGGCGGGGGCCTAGAGAGTTAGGGGCGATGCCAGGCAAAGAGCTCAAAGTTGAGGCCTCGACAAGAGTTAGGATTTGGGATTGCTTGCTAGATCTCTCTTTTGAAATGTGGAGCTCGAGAGTTTTGCGAAAACTTGGCACAACGATTGGTTGGTTTAGACCAGCCGAATGGTGTTCAATTTCGGATTTACTTTCAAATGAATATGTGACTGGGTTCAAGTTCAAATTAAATTTATTAAGAATATCCTACAATCTAATATCAATACGCTTTAAAAAATTAGTTTCTATTGTATTATAATGCGGTTCAAATTCAGTTGCATATTTAAATGTCGATTCAAACGTGAATTTAAAAGTCAGATTTACATTCTGACTTTAGAAGTCGATATTCAAATCTGGCGTGTACTTTTCATCGTTTGCATTCGAATACAAGTTTTGAGTCATATTATGATAAAGGGAACATCCAATTTGAATCTAGTTTGTTAACATCCCTAATGCAAGGTCTTGGTGAAGGAGAGTGGGACGTTTCCAATAGTTTAAGCCTTAACATCCCTTCTAGCGAACGTTTTACTGTTTCCCTCTCTTAGATTGATTCATGATGCATGGCAGACTTCTTGGATATCCTTAAAAAAAAAAAAAACTTGAAATTTGAAATGCTTTCCAAAAGTAGAATTACAATTCTTGTATTAATTGAATATCACATATAATTTACTAATATTATTAGGAAAATGTGCCTTTTTAAATGTATACCAATGTAGTCTGAATATACATAAATTTTCATAGATAGAGCTGTCAAATACACAGTTCTCAAATCTAGAGAATCTCAAAACGGAGGCTGTCAAATGCTCTCTACGGGGAGAGTCTCATGTTTTAGGTAGCTAGCCGTTTTGGTAATGGCAAATATGCAATAATGAAAATATAACCTTTCTCCAAAAGAAGCGGAGGGGGGAATAATGAAGACAGGAGCGGGTAACTAACCCAACTCAGCATTTCCTAAGTTTTTTTATCCATCAAGTCATGAGCTTGTGATGATTCAGTTGGATTGACAGGCTATTTACAGCAATTTGAAAGCTAAAGTCGTCTTTAACAGGATTGCCAAAATCTTTAGGTCTCTTTTGAAAATTTGTCTTTGTGTCCGTTGAGTTAATGCCAAAATCTGGCTATGTTAGTTAAAATTATTGCCCAAAATATTGCTATGTTTGTTGAATTATTGCCAAAATCTTTAGGTCCTGCACGATTGCACATTAGTCCTTCGTTAGTAATTAAAAAAAAAAAAAAAGTTATCATGGCACTATTGCTATTGGTCCCACTTTTCTATCAAAGAAGTGAACAGCAGGACCCAAGTACAACCACTTGCTTGATAATATAATACAAAAGTGGCATGAGGAAGCAGTCCCTCTCAAATTATTGAGTGTCCCCCATGCACTTTACTTTACAACCCCATCTTTGGCCCCACATGCTGAAGATGACATAACAACTTTTATGTTCTTAAAAGCAAGACGGCAAAAGTATAAAAAAAGGGGGTGGGGAGTCGGAAGGAATAGCAAAAAATTCTTAGATAATGCATAATGTGACATTACCTACTAGCTAGTTAATCAATTCAGATGTAGTGGGCTGGGGTGTAAGACGCATGTGAGGTCATCTACCTCCATCGCCACTTCAAGCCTCCTTTTTTGAGAAACGAAATGTTAAGAGTCCTCGTATGCTTTTAGTGAAGGAGCGGTTCCATCCAACAAAAACTTTTCTTATATGCACCTACTCAAAAAACTTTCTGTGTGTCGTTTTTGTTGAGGCAACACAAAAAGGTAAATGATTATGTGCAGCCAACAAAAGCAACTATTGCTTTGTTCCAATATATCTCTCTAATTACAATGCGTTTTCTTTGTTCCCAGCAATGTAAAACTTAAGCATTTATAGTTATACCTGCCCACAAATGCTAAATAGCAAACTGAACATCTTACCAGGGAATAATGTATTACTAGAGCTTACAAAATCTAATCACATGTCAAAATCTTATGAGTTTCCTAAAATGTCAAATTTAAGTATTGCGTCAAGCCCGTGTGATTAAACACGCCTCACCGTGCAATTCATTGCACGGATTGCTGTAAGAGGCCAACGGATTTTTCCATCCAAACCCGGACGGAGAAATCCACAAAGCATGTTTTTACATAAAGATAGTTTTTGCAAACATATTAAAATAACTATATTTTGTCTAAAATGTTTTTTAGCAAAAATGAAAGATCCTGGTTTTTGTCGTTGATTTGGAATTTACGAATTTCTACATATACACATAATTGTCTGGAATTTATGAATTTCTAGACACGCACATGCATATACAGACATATGGAGATACTGCTCATCACTCAACTTCCTTTTCCTCAAATAAAAGCGGAGTAACTTGTGAGGTTGGTCCCACTTTTAACTTTCTTATTATGTAGATAAATAAGTTTTGCTTTTTGAAGAGCTATCACCAATCATTTACGTTCCTAACTTGACCACTTGGTTGCTTTAGAAAAAAGGTCTCATAATAGTGTCCCGTGAAGAAATGAAAAATGAAGACAAAAGATGTACATTAATTATTCACATGCGTCACACTGTAATCGCTGGGTCGCTCCCGCTGACACATACATGAGACAAACAACGACAACGTGGCGAGTGTTTGCAAAGCTGTTGGTAAGGGGCTGGAAAGAGTAGGCATAGCAAACAAGGTTGATTTTTTGCGGGCGAGGGCTGCGGTCACTTTTAGCTTCGTTAAATGGGCTCCAAGCATTCAAGCTTGAAAAAGGCCCAGACACAGGACGGTCAGTGTATCATAACTGCCCTTCACTGACGCTAAAAAAAAAAAAAAAAATCAGTATAGAGGGGCAAAGCTACTGAGCTACTGAGCACCTCTCTCTCTCTTCTCTTTTCTTCCCTTCTCTTCTCTTTCTTTATGTGTGTCTGTGTGTGTGTTTGAGAGAGAGAGAGAGAGAGAGTGTGTGTGCATATAAGTTTGGTGCAAGATTATTAATTAGTAGTTTAGGATAACAAAACAAAGGGTAAAAGATTAAACCTAATGACTCACATGCCGACATTGCCAAACCATGTGCTGGAGGAGCTGGTCCCAAGATATTCTCATAACATATTATATGGCAGGGAACTGCTCCCCACTCCCATTTTCATTTTTTTTCCATCCCCCACTTACCTGTGATATGCTAGAGCCTATTATTGGAGACCCATGCTCTATAAAAGCAAATGCATTTTTTGCTCTCTTTCTCTCTCTCCCCGCCTTTAGAATGTTTCATTCTATGGTCGAGGGCAAATATGAAATAGATGCTTTTCCCTTTAGCTTCTTTGAGAAACCCGATACGGTTTGAAGGAAACTAAAAAAAGAAAAACAAAAGTAGGAAAGGAATCGGATGCCTGCTTTTTAGTTTGGCGCTACAAGGTGATCATCGGGAATGTGGAAGCCAGCAGAGGTGCTCACAGATGAATACAGAAGACCATAAGCATAATTCCTATCTCCTCTCTCCGAAACTCCGCCCAAGAGATCATTCCCATCGCGCATGAAAACTGATTTCGTGGGATTGGAGATTTTGTGTTTTTGGAGCTGGATGGCTCGAAAAAATGGGAAAAAAAAAAGCAATATTTATGGGACGTTAAAACTGAGTAATTAAAAACCTTAGAAAACTGTTGTTACAAGGTTTTAGTAAATTGTCACTATCGTGTGTTTTTTTATATATGTGTTGGTAAATACCAGCCTAATTAAGGGACAAAAACTAAACCTATTAATATTAATTATTAATTTTTTGGCAGTCTAACCTTATAGATATTATCTTAAAAGTGATTTAGTGAGATCCATGCATTAAGATAGTCATGTTTTGACTTTAATAATGTTTTCTAATAACAAAAAACGAATGACTCTTGTAACATCAAAATCTTGGTTATAAAAAATCAACTTGAAACTAAAACATTAAATTAATGTTTATAAACACATTAGGATGTTCACATCTTGTTTAAAATACTTTTCAACACAAATATAACATGTCTAGTTTTTGTCTCTTATCCAAGTAGTCTCATATTTACCAATTACTTATGTTTATTATATAAAGTAGAAGTATGTTTTTAAGTGCTCCAAATTTTAAGAGGTTTTAACATTTATCTTTCTGTACATTGAATATCTTCAAAAGAAAAGCTTGACTTAACACAAAAGAAGGTAGTAAGCTATAAATTCTTTGTACGTCATGTTCTTGCTGGAATGTTTGTTGTTGATGTGGTGTTATTCTTGGCATTCTTGATTGTAATATTTTCTTCCTTTTTTTTTTTTTTGGCTTTCTTCTTCTTATCTATAGGCGGCAGCATGTTGATTATGCTCAGTTATGTGATAATGAAAACAATGTCTGTTCTTAATTTTCAATGGTTCTATTGTTTTTCCTTCTGCCGTTATCCTTGTTTCATTATTCACTTCTTATTAATCTAATTCAGTTTTTACTCAGCTCTATATTCTTATTGTCCCTTTTTTATGTTCAAATTTTTAAGTTGGCTTTAGTTGGTATGTTTGTTTGAAGAAAGAAGCTAAAATGTAAATAGTAGAAGAGATAAAGTGTTTTAACATTTTAAGAATCTATGTTGTGAGTGCAACCTGAAACATTTGATGCTGTAAATTGACATGAACAATCTTGAAATTGTCTAATATCAAGATGTCAAGACCTGTACCTACGCTTGTTTCTATTTTTCCAGTTCTCTTATAGCATCTAGAGTATAATATCTTAGTATAGGTGTTTTACGTGCTCAAGGAAGCAATGTTTTTATTAACCTTCTTCAAGTATTCCAATGAAATAACTTACTAAAGATTTCCTGTTTACGGCAGACAACAGATAGTAAAGAAGGTCTGGAAGACCAGGTTGGTTAGTATTGCTCACCAAGGTGGGCTCACTGCTTGAAGTTCTCTCGGCATTAGATATCAATATTGCAAAGATGGATTGCAAAGATGTTTAAGATGACTAATGATAAATAACATCAACATAACATTTATATATACAATACCAAGTTATATGTTTGTAATCAAATCTAGCGAATCAATTTTCATTAACAAGTGTGTTTTAGATGATGGATGATTTATAAAATCAACATAACATTAACATAGATAATACCAAGTTATAAATTTATAGTCAAATCTAGAAAATCAATTTTCATTAAGAAATGTGTTTAATATGATATGATGAATAACATCAATATAACAAATATGCAAACAATATCAAGTTATATGCTCATAATCAAATCAGCCGAATCGATCTTTATTAGAGAATGTGTTTAAGTCGATCAATGAAGAATAGCATCAACATAACAATTACGTAGGTAATACCAATTTATATATTTCTAAGTCAATCAATTGAATTAATCTGCATTAACAAATGTGTTTAAGACGATCAATAAGAATAACATCAACTTGACATTTATGTAGACAATACCGATGTGTTCGTAATTAAATCTATCGAATCAATTTTATTAATTATAAGACTATTGGCCATAAATAACTTCAACATAACACTTTCATAGACAAGACCATGTCAAATGTTCATAATTGAATGAACCATCATTCACAAATGTGTTTAGGATCATCGATGATAAATAAAATCAACATGGCACTTACGTAGACAATACAAACTTATATGAACATAATTAAATTAATCGAAACAAATCTTGTTTAATAAATGTGTTTAAGATGCTCGATGGTAAATAACAACAACATAACATTTTCATCAGAAATACCAAGTTATATGTTAATAATCAAATCAATTGAATCAAGCTTTATTGACGAATGTGTTTAAGATGGTCAATGACATTGACATAACATTTAGGTGTTCAATATGAAGTTTATGTTCATAATCAAATCAATTTTCATTAACGAAAGCATTAAAAATGATGGACGATAAATAACATCTCTTTAGCATTTAAGTAGACAATATCAATTATTTGTTTGTAATCAAATCAATCTTTAAAAACAAATGTGTTAAAACATGATCGATGATAAATAATATCAACATGATTTTTACGTAAACAATAATAAATTAAATGTTTGTAATCAAATTAATCAAATCAATATTCATTAATGAATATATGTAAGATGATCAATTATGAATAACATCAACATAATATTTACGCAAAAAGACCAAGTTATGTGTTGTTAATCAAATCAATCAAACAAATGTTCACTAAGGAATGTGTTTAAGTTGATCGTTGACAAATAAAAGCAACATTAACATTTACGTAGTCAACACCATGTTATATCATCAAAATCAATTCAATAAAATCTATCTTCATTCAAGAACGTGTTCATGATTATTGATGATAAATAACATCAACATAACATTTACATAGACAAAACCAAACTATAAATTTGTAATCTAATCAGTCTAATAAATGTTCATTTACAAATATGTTTAAGACAATAAAAAATAGATAACATCGACATAACATTGAAGCAGACAATACCAAGTCATATGTTCCTAATCAAATCAATCAAATCAACCTTCATTAACAAACATGTATAAGACCATCGAAGATAAATTACATAAACATAATATTTATGTAGACAATACTAAAATATATATCTGTAATCATATGAATCTAGATTGATCTTAATTAACCACAAAGTTTAAGATGATCAATGATAAACAACATCAACATAATATTTACGTAGACCATAACATTAATGAACGTGTTTAAAACAATCCATGACAAATAATATCAACATAACTATAGCATAGACAATACCAAATTACATTTTGGTTGTCAAATTAATCGAACCAATCTTCATTAATGAATGTGTTTAATATGATCGGTGATGAATAACATCAATATAACATTTATACAGATAATACCAAGTTATACGTTCATAATTAGATCAATCAAGCCAATTTACATTAATAAATGTATTTATAATGATTAATGATAATTAACATCGACATAATAATTACGTAGATAAATCCATGTCATATGTTCGTAATCTAATCAATCAAATCAATCTTTGTTAACAAGTGAATTTTAGTTGATCGATGACAAATGACATCAACATAACATTTATGTAGGCTATACTAAGTTATATGTTCATAATCCAATCAATTGAATCAAGTTTTATTAACGAATTTGTTTAAGATGACCAATGATAACTAACAACAACATAGCAATTACATAGACAATAACAAGTCATATGTTCATAATCAAATCAATCTTCTTTAACAAATATGTTTAACACAATCGATGATATGCGACAACAACATAACATTAATGTAGAAAAAACCATGTTATATATTCGTAATCAAATTAATCAAATCAAACTTCATTAAGGAATGTGTTTAGGACGACCAATGATTAATAACATCAACATAACATTCATACAGATAATACCAAGCTATAGGTTTGTAATCAAATCAATCTTTATGAACGAAAGTGTTTAAAATGATCAATGATAAATAACATCAACATAACATTTAAGTCAACAATACCAAGTTTTATGTTTGTAATCAAATCAATCAAGTCAATTTTCAAGAACGAATGTGCTTAAATCGTTTGATGATAAAAAACATAAACATAATCTTTACATAGTCAACAACAAGTTATGTGTTCCCACTTACCTTCATTAACAAATGATTTTAAGACAATAGATGCTTATTGACCTCAACAATACAAATGCACCCTGCTCTGAGTGCTGAGTGCTCTCACCCTGCAAATGGGATGTTGTTGAAAAATTGAACACAGAAAAGTAATACTTTCTTCAATCTTCTCGTTAGTAGCAGAAAATCAGCCACTGGTAGCATAAGAAAACCAACTGTACAAAGCCTAATTCTGTCTGAAATATTAATGAGCCATAGCCAGTGCATGGTCAGAAAATTATGTGATACTAACCATGTTTAGCAGGTTTAACTGAACCGAGGGAATGCCATAACCATTTTTTCTCAATCCAACAGAAAGTGATGTCGGTCATCCTAGTTCGACAGATACTGTTTATGTTGCTTAGCTATATCGGTTAAGCTAATGCATTTTTCTGAATCCCAGCATTAAATGATCGTGGTCATGTAATTTGGACATACATTGTGTTGCTGTAGAGTGTAGATATTCAACTGAATGAACTAGGTGTATGTATTGTCTTGTTTATTAGGACACTGATCGACCTACATCCTAATCCTAATAGGTGTCTATTGAAAATTTAGTGCTTGCAGCTGAATAGGCATCAAGAGCACCATGAACAAGTGAGACAAAGTTCTTGAACATATCAAAATCACCAAAAGACCCTTGCTTATCTTTGGCTTTTCTAAATCTTCTCTCTACGTTTACTCCTAGTTTTTTTTTATCTACTCTTGCTGGTCTGTAAGCTTCAAATTTGAAAGTATTGCTCGAGCACAATTTCTATTTTTTTCTTTTTCCTATTTGTGTAAGTGCATAAAAAGGACAGGGAGAGTGAGAGCTTAAAGAAGATGTGCAGTAATGTCCATGGTTTTCCTGTTTCTGGGTTGTTCAGACTGTCAGTGTCGTTGCTCTCATTCCTAGCAAACAGCTAAACGTTGGCCATATTACTGTAGGTGCTGCTATTCTTTTTGGCATGTGGAGATTTGATAGATCCCTTAATTCATGCCTAGATCAAATTCTTGCCTAAGAAGGAAGTCGCATGCAGCGAGAGCTTGCGAAGCTGTATATCATCTATCTTTTTCAATTTTGATAAGTGTTGGGTGTGGAGATAGAGTGTCTTTCTGAATCATGCCACGGTAACTTTGCTGCTGCAGAATACTGACCAAGTATCAGGATGATCCTTGGAGAATGCAGCTTGTGAAGAAGCATTTCTATTCTGAAAGGGTATTCGATGATGCTAATCCCGAAAAGACATTATCTAGGTGACGTCAGCGCCACTTCTTTGGAGACACTAACACCCACAGACCTCGTGAGGACGAAGAAGGAACTTTTGAGAAAACCAACTCCAAGCATGCTGACAGAAATGAACTGGAGAGCTCATCTGAGAGTTGCACGCCAAAGGAGGTACCATCATCTTGGAAAAGGAAGAACTTTAGAACCTAAAAATTTTGTTTCCTGAGGGAGATATGTTGGAAAAATTATAAAGAGGTCTGCTTACCGCAATTTTTTATTTGGTTATTTCTCACCCTGCCTTTTCCCAAGTCTACAACTCGAAGAATTATATCTATGGTTCTAAATGCCAAATTGTTTGTGTAACAGAATTACGTCAGAGGATTTTGTTCCGAACCCTCTGGACCACCTTCTCGGGTTTCCAGGAACTAACAGTGGGAGCTCTGAAACTATTAAGCTTCACCAAAATGGCACAATCGTGCTCACAGATGATTTCACCGAAAAAACCATCTTCCCCACAATGTGTCGTTGAAAGCTGAACTTGTAAAATAACAGTTTATTGAGGGAAATATTCATCTCCTAAATTTTTTTGTGAGGAAATTATTTGTTCGAGTTGGCTTTTAAATATTTTGTTCCAGAACTGCTGATTCCAACTGATGTTTCCACCCGCAAAATGTTATCATCTTAAACTATCCTAAAAGGCGCATCTGATCTTGGTAGCACTACGAGAATGAGATGTGAGTAGATGTGGGCCTGAATCATGACTTAACCCCTTATTCTGATGTTTTCTCACGTTTAACTTTACCGAATTGGAATGGTTGGTTTCAATTTTGAGCCACCTCCAGATCCTTGAGCACGCGTTTTAACCATGGAGAATTTGGCCTCCAAGTAATTCGACCATACCGATCTAAGTTTAAGGTTAGAAGTCATGGACTGTCTTCATTTTACATGTAGACTGAAGAATTTGTACGGTAGAAAGCTCATTGTTACTGTTAATGTAGAATCAATAAAACTACAACTCGAGGAACCAAGGAGCAAAAACATGATTATGCTGGAAAATTTTCCTTTCAACGTCTTCTACTTCACACTAAAAATATATATTAAAAAAAAAACATCAATCATGATTGACTGCTTTTTGACTGACCCCGCCAAATATTACCATTAGCAATACCACAGAAAAACGTGGCAACGTGATGACAAGGTTGAAACTTGATCATAGTTTTCAACTTGAACGCCCTTTCAGCTTCCTTTTCACCTCTACTCACCACCTGTAGCAGTTTCAGATGTCTCTATTGTCGCCAAAAATTAAATTCTTCTTCATTACCTTCAGTAATTGGCCTGCATGCCCGACGTTGCAAGGGCTAGTTATATATCTTTAATCGTGAACATGACGTTGTTCCCACGCTAAATTTCATGGTAATAAGGAAGTTGCATTGCTTCGTCTCTTGGTCTGATGCAGGAGCCAAGGAATTACTTCAAGACTTGTCACGGGACGCCAAGAGTTCAATGGCCAAGTATTCAATTAAGATCAACTTAATGGAAACATGCTGATCCGGCTTTATTACAATATTCAAAGGAAAGAAAAGAAAAAAAAAAAACTGCACTTGTTTCAATAGATATCTTTTTCATCTTTTTACATTGGAAAGCAGTTGAAAAGAATCGTGTATCCAATGAGAACTGGAAAGGCTTCCAAAATAAAGAAATTACATCGGTTGATGGGGAGATGGAGTATATTTGCTATTCACCTGTGATTTCATAAAAAAATTACAAATTTACTCCCCTTGACCAACACTATCCCCTGTACAAGACCACAGTAGCATTTTGCCACTGCTGCCCCACAAGAATTTCTTGTGAAAGCACAACCATGAGCTCACTTCTCAATCCTCACTCTACAAAATCACCTGAAACCTTTTGTTTCTTTTAAAAACTTGGAGCAGAGTTTGCAACAACCTCCTAAGGCAAGTGGGCGCTCTGCGGATCTTGATTATTTGTCACAACAAGTTGTTGCAAGGGCTTAAGGGCTGCTGTGAGCTGAGCAAATGATGGGCGCAGATTTTGATCGCTGCATTGAGAGTGAAAGTAACCAAAAAACTGCATCAATTTTCTGCTTACCGTTCCATCATCTAAGCAGCAGCTTATTAGCTTAGATTTCACGTTCAACCTTATGAACATTTTGAATCTGGTTTCACTCAAGCATATGAAAACTAAAATATAGCAGAAAAAAGAAGAGAAAGTCAAAAGATAATGCAACAGTAAGGAAAGTAGTATAACAAAAAAAAAAAAAAAAAGAGAGAAATTTATGATAGAAACTTTCTTCAGTTAGTATACTGCACCGCATGATACTAATAGAAACTCTCTTCAATTTCCAGGTGAACGTATAAAATTTGTATAGAAATTTTATACATTCGAAGGATAACCAGATATTAAGAGGCTTGAGAGCATGTGTTTAATCAGTCCTGAACCCATGAATTCATATTTGATCAATTCCGTTCCAGTATAAAAATGTTCATCCCTAGTCCTCGCAAGATAATTATGAAACTCTTCCAGGGTGTATTGAATCTTAAAAATTCAAATGAAGACAGGGTGCTTACGTTTTCCAGCATTCCCAGATTATCCTGGCGACTAACGGATCAACATCCTTGGGAATCTCAAGGCGACGATTCTGGAATCCAACAGCACCAACCACTTGCATTGGGTTCATACTTCATACTCCTCCATGGCATTTTCAAAGTTGCAAGCTCCCACAGTATGACACCAAAGCTATAAACATAGCACCTGATCAAAATCCAGGAGTTAGTGATAAAAAAAAACAATTTCTGCTCAATCCCAAGGCATCAAGACTATAAAAAAAGACAACAGAAGAATAAATGCCTTCCACAATATGAACTTTCCACCATATTTATTATCTAACATGCACCAGGTCCAACTGTGGTACCTTTGATCCTGCCTAACAGTTTTCCCAGTTTACCAAAAAAAAAAATCCACGCAATAAACTGAGATTTTTATAAACTGCATAATAAATAAAAGAAAATCAAATAAAACACCAAAATACATATATTTCGGGAAGGAAACTAAACTTTAAACTCACTTTTCATTGGATGGTTCATTGCGCAGAACTTAGGTGCCATTCACTCTCCCTCAAGCTGGAGCATAAATATCTATCATACTCAGCTTGTTACAACACTTTGAAAATTCACTAATTGCAAGAGCTTTAGTAAAGATATCAGTAGTTTGTTCTTCATAGACCACATGAGCTATAAAGATCACTCCTTGAACTGAATCACGAATGTAATGACAATCTACTTCAATGTGTTTAGTTCTTTCACGAAAAACTGGGTTGTTTGTGTTTAAATGAAGAAAAGTTTATGTTTTAGGGGGTTCGATGTAATATTAAAGAGTTATAGCTCTCTTTAATATTTTTATGGTTTTTGCTTATGGTATTGTGTAAATCTCTTGTTTTACCCTAAATCTCTTTTATAATAGAGATTAGGGCCATCGTAATGAATCGAACTTTCTCAATCTCTCGTCTGCCTCTCTCTCTCTCTCTCTCTTTTTTTGTCCGCTGCAACATGGTATCAGAGCGAGGGATTTGCTGACGACGACGGCGTGGACCAAACCGTGAAGCACGCAGCTACAACGACGAGGATCTCCCGTGAAGCACGCAGCTACAACGACGAGGATCTCCGCCTCTCTGCCGTGAAGCAACAGCCGACGTCTTCTTCCACTCGTCTCTCCGTCTCCCTTCAGGCTTGACGTCGTCTACCTCTCACGCTCTTTATCCTTCTTCGTTCCTCTGTTCTAGTTGCTGTTTTCCAGCAACTGAACCGTTGTGGAGGAGTCTATCCACACTAGAAAAGATGCGTGAATAGACTCCAGCCGTGGATGTTCAGATATATATATATATATATATGGCGGCAGCCAAGTGGAGGACTGCCTTCTATGTCGTTTATTACAAGTTGATGGTTTAATTGCTGTTGTCGTCCATGATTTGCAAAGATTAATCTGTGGTTGAGCTACGTTAGATGCATAAATAGATCAAGGGTTGGTCGGTGCTTAGCAGTGGGATTCTTCGTGGTTTTTCTCAGTTGTGGGCTAGCTGTTAGCTGAATTGTGTTTTCAAATTGTTGCCTTCGTGGTTTTTCTCAGTTGTGGGCTGGCTGTTAGCTGAATTGTACTTTCAGATTGTTGCCTTCCTTGCTGTTTTTTCTCAGTTGGACAGCAGGTCCTTCGTTGCCTTGCATCTCACGTAGCCGTGTGGGACGTTGGCTCTTGTCAATCAGTTTTTTTTGGAAATATATATTCTCTTGTTTTTTGGTGGTTGAGTTCTTGTGGACAGATTTATGATGGCTGAAAGTAATAAATCTGATTTTTCTCATGAAGTTAAGAGTGGAGGAAACCCT